>VDFB02142320.1:0-14612 GCA_007258455.2 Sequoia sempervirens | reverse complement strand
TGAATGTCATCCAGTTAGCACTCCAATGGCTACAGGATGCAAACTTACTAAAATAGATGATTCTTCTGATTCAAATCAAATAGAATATAGATCAATGATTGGCAGTCTTTTATATTTAACTGCCTCTAGACCTAACCTTATGCATGCAGTTTGCACAGTTACACATTTTCAGGCATCACCTAAAGAATCTCATGTTACTATTGTTAAAAGGATCTTTAAATACATTCAAGGCACTCTTGACTATGGTCTTTGGTATCCTAGGAGCAGTGATTTCACTTTGATTGCATATACTGATGTTGATTGGGCTGGTTGTCTGGATGATAGGAAAAGCACCAGTGGTGTTGCTTTCTTTCTTAGTGATTGTTTAGTGTCATGGCACATCAAGAAACAAGAATCAATTTCTCTTTCCACTGCTGAAGCTGAATACATTGCTACCACTTCATGATGTACACAAGTACTGTGGATGAGTCAGACTCTTTATGATATGGGTATTGCTATTTTTAAACCCGTTACCATTCTCTGTGATAACACTAGTGCGATAAATATTTCAAAAAATCTTGTCATGCACTCTCGCACTAAACATATTGCTATCAAGTTTCACTTTCTTCATGAAAAGGTTTTGGCTAATGAAGTCTACTTACAATTTGTTGGTTCACAAGATCAGGTGGCTGATATTTTTACTAAGCCCTTAGCTAAAGAATTGTTTGAGAGGTTGAGGCTTCGATTGGGAGTTATCTCTCAATCGTTACTTCACTAATTTACCATGCTTTGTGATAGGGGGAGAAAGTTCTTTGACTTATTTACTTATAGCTCTCCTCCATTGTAGATTGTTGCACCGTTACTCTTTATTTGCAGCTGGTACTCTTTATTATTCGTGGTTGGCTTCTCAGTTGTGTTTCATGGAATTGCACAGTCATGTCTTCATTTATTTGCCATTGAGGCAAAAAGGGGGAGAGTCTTTTGTGTTTTTCCATCAAGGACAAAGGGGGAGTTTGTTGATACTCAATTATGATTGTCCTTGATGACAAACTTCTCTATAGTTTTAGATGATTCTCTTAGCTTGGTTATATTCAGTTGGTCTCTAATTTGCAGTGGACAGTTTTCATTCAGGCTTTTTGTGATCAGTTTACTCTCTTGGCATACTTGGCTTCTATTTCAGTTTCAGTGCTCAGTTTGAATTTTTATCTCTTGTTGGTACTGATCAGCTTGTGTTCTTTGATAGTGATAGGTTATTTTAATGGTTTTAGGATTATTGTCAGGTATATGTTTTCATTTACAAGCTTTCTCAGATATCACTAGATCAGAAATTCTTTCACTTAATCTTGATTCAAGTCAGACGATGTGTTTGTTACACTGGTATGGTTTCTTATGGCATTGATCATGGCTATTCTTTTGATTAACATCATGGGCATATTTTGATCGATAACTATACTTTTGGAAAGAGACTTTATTTAAAAGGATAATCCTTTGCAAGGTTAATTTTATTATTGTAATTTTTTAAAAAGAAGATATTATTTATCATATGGCCATGGCTTGATTCATTGCTTTGGGATAATCGGCATTACATATGTTTTATATCAGTCAAGTCTTCATTTGGTGTGCTCGACCTCTTAGCAACTATCATATGGATATTTGATTTGGCAATAATTATTGTATGGTCGGGCTTCTTGGACAACGACTAAATCTTACAGACATTGTTTTTTTGCTTTGAGTCTTGCACAGACTTCAACTCCATTTCATTATTGCTAAACCATTGAATGATGTGAAAAGAGTTTAGGGTAGAATTTGTGGTTATCTCTTCTATCTTTGAAATGATTAAGAAACCCTATTTCTGGCGCCGCCATGGAGAGATTCTTCTATTGATGGTTTTTACAGTCCTTTTATTCATGATAGCTGCTTCACCGTGTTTACTAGATGTGTTTGGAGGAACCTTTGCATACGTTTTATTGGCTGGAAGTCAGCTCAGGCAGAATAAATCATGGACAACCTTGACTAGTATTTGATTCTTTGTTCATTATTTTTTCTCATCCAGGTAACACTCATTTTTATGATTGTTGTCTCATTTTCCTCATCACATGGCTAAAGTACCTTTGCATGAAATGGTTTTGAGTTGGTATTTTTGGAATAAATTGCTTCATTTAGCTATTTTTTCGAATGATTCTTGGACAGCTTGGTTATTACCTCATAGACGTTTCACTTATTGCTCTTAAATGATTTCAAAGATTTCTGGAATAAGGGTTTGTTTATTTCAATACGTGGGTATTGAGATTCCATCAGTTATATTGTAGATTTAGCATTTTCTGTTCATGGGTTATCATGGTCTTCAAAGTTTCAGCAGTTACTTTGCAGAATTTATTATTTTTTGATCAAGGGTATTCTGAAATTGAAGTTCATTTGGTTGGATTTAAGGGAATCTTTTTGAAAGGATGATTGCTTTCCTCAAAATGTTTATGGCACTTAAATGCATTTTCAGAATATGGGTATTCAGATTTTTGAAGTTTGAAATCAAGGGTTTTCTGAAATAAACAAATAAGCTTGTGGGTTATCCATATTTTTGTTTCAAAATGATATTATTTGCAGTATTCAGGGTTTTTCCAAAACAAATGCAAAAATGATAAAGTTTCCTGATCTACACTTGTCAAATCTTTATTGATTCAGTCATAATCTTGACTGCCTTATTATTCGGGCGTTTCTCTTCAGTCAAAATCTATTATGCCCAGCCGTTACTACTGGAGACAAAGATTATTTGTCATTTATTCAAAAGGGAGCTTTTATTGTCTTTACTCAGATCCATTGACCTTGAAATGTTTTGAAGACTTGTTACCTGAAAATGATGTATAAATGTATACAGAAAAACTCTTTTCTGTTCTGGCACTATTATTGTAATTCTGAGTTGATCTTGGCTGAATGAAATGTATTGAAAACTCTGCATAAAAATAAGAACATAAAAAGCAGAGATGTTGTAAAAAATCTCTTCTCTATGAAGTATTTTAAGGACTCAAGCTTTAGTTCCTTAAGGTATTTTGGAGACGAGAGAACATAGTTGTTTATGCTTTACTGAAAACAGAGTAATCCTCTGAGCTATCATTATTGTTCGAAAAACATAAGTTGAAGGGTTTGTACTCCCTGAGATAGATGTCTCAAAAACGAGGGGTTGGTGCTCCTTGAGTGGGTGCTCTAAAACTTGCCTACAAGGCATTGTGAACAGTGGTTTTTTATTAAGCCTACAAGGCACTTGGAGTGGTTTTTCTTCCCTGATTCAGGGTTTTCCACTCGGCAAAAATCTCTTGTGTATCTTTGTTTCTGTGTGATGGCTCTTCTATTTCATGCTGCTGTTCTGTTTATTTAAATTCTCAATTGTGCATGCAAAAGATTACATTCAATACATGAATGACTTAATCTTTATATTGAGGTCAAAGTATAAATATGTTTTAACTTTCATTTTGAGCAACGAATATCATTTTGGATTCACACTGATTCACCCCCCCCCTCTCAGTGTCTCTTTTAACTCCAAGTGCTAGTCAACTCTCTTGGAGCATTCAATTCTTGAAGAAGAAAATGTAGATTTTCTTGAGAAGACTGTGAGTATAATTAGACTCAAATCCAAGTTCATCTATGAGCATAAGAATGAGGTTCAAGAAGCAAGCAAAGACTTGAACAAGCGGATTGATGAATTGGAGGTAGTAGTTGACATTCTGGTCAATGTAGATATCCCAGTCAAAGAGAGTCTTCCTTTGGACAAGTTGAGGGAGAAGTGGAGTAGTAGATTTGAAGAGGTAATGCAAAAAGGAGATGATGGAGAAGATTTGTTATTGGATAGATTCATGAATATCAAGGAAGAAGTAAAAGTTGCTATAAGAGAACTAATCAAATTGAAGGATATGCAAGAATATGCCTCAGTAGAGTTAAAAAGGATCAAATTTGAAGACAATTGGTTAGATGGGCCTAATTTAGATATCCTTCAATAAGTGTTCTCTAGTTATGATGAGTATATCATGGACCAAACAACGCAGGAGTGAGTTGGTAGCAGAGTATTCTTCTCTTGATACCACATCCTCTCTTCTCCTATTTTGTAGGATTTGACACAATTTGGACTCTAGTTCCCATTCCCCAGTTCCACCTTCTTTCTTAGATGTCATAATTTTGTGTAGCATAACAGTCAAGCCTTGATGTAACTGAAGATGAGCAGTCCAGTTTCTTCATGCAGTCCTAGTTCCTTAATTTGTGGATCTAAGTTTTTATTGAGAGAAACTTGTACATACCATCCCTATATGTACTTTTGAGCTCCGTTTTGTAAAGGTTGGCTCATTGAAGAAATATTAGCCACCTGATGATAGCAATAGGAATCATAGTCCTAGAATTTCACAGTTGTTAGCAAGATACTTTGAATAATTCAGTTGAACTTGGATACATTTTATAGTTTTTATACATTTTCAATGTTGTGTTTGGACCTCTTTGATAAGGTTAATGAATCCTATAACTAATCCATTATGCTGATGATTTGTTGTACTAAATGTTTTTCTATTTGATGAGAGTCAATAGAGGAAGCTGGATTCAAATTATTCATTGAGTTATGTGAATGAAATTGTTGTTATATCTGATTTGTGTTTTAATGATGGTGAATGATCTTTGAAATGCAAAATTTTTAGTGAATGGTTATTAGAATTAACACTATGGTGTCGTGTGTGAATTATTCTATAGATTGCATCATGTTGTGGTTTTGGTTAGGTAAAGAAACACTCATTATTGATATACATGTCTAGATATTAAGAATTTTTGTTCATGTTCTTCTATTTTAAAGCTCTAATTTATCTTTTTATCTTTATTTAAATCCCCTAACTTAGGTTAGTTGATCTAATGCAATTTTCGTTCCTCATTACTAGCAAAGGCCCCTTGCATATTATAGTTACATTGACCATTGAGCAATATAAACATAGTTGAGAACCAACTACTAGGGCCTTGGGAGTTAGATTACTATATGTTGTCTTTCTTCTTCAGGAGAAATAGAATAGTGATATTCTATTTAATGTTGTTGTGTTGTTTTGACCATCAGCACTTCTTACCTACTATACTATTATGGCTCAGCAGCAAAAGATAAATCAAAATGATTAATCTTCATTAGCTACCAATTATGGTCAAAAGAAACATTACTAATGCTATATATTTTTGCATTCCAAAGAGTAATCAAACCTCCTGAAGCTCCCTGAGATGGCGAATGCGAAGCTTTCCATTTGTTCCACTTCTTAGTAATAGCTTGAAAAGACTCATATGAAGTTTTAGTTTCTTGAAGAACAACTATATCTGCCCCACAAGCATCTGATTGATGCTTGATTTGGACCCATTTGTCAGGGACATTTATGCCTCTGACATTCCATGATATTAACCTCATTGCAACTTGGGAGAGCAACAAGCTCTCCTTGGTCTTTTATGTTTCAATCCTATACCAATTTTGACATCTAATGTGTACTGTAATCCTACTGCTATTTCTTCTTGTAACTTAGTAGCTAAAGACTTCCTACCCCTTTTGGCAGGAGACTTTTTGCTTGAAGGAGGAGACAATGGGGACTGAGATATTGATAACAAACCCAGATCATTTGAAAACTCCCCTTCCCCAAAAACCTCAGAAGCAATATCATCTATCATTTGTTCTCCTACAGTTACTAAGGCCTCATCAATAAATTTCTCAAACTCCATTTCATAAGGAAAATTAGAGGAATGAACATTAGAACTGAAAAAATCCGACTGAGACTACAAAATGAAATTATCCTCATCATCTTGACCATCAAAAATCTCTAACCTTTCTTCACATTGATTTGACAATCCAAGTGTTAGCATTCGAGCACATTGATTCAATTGTTGAAAACTAACAAAATTGATCTGAGGAACCAAGAACTTGAGAGAATGAAGAAAAATATTCATGGGAGACAATAATAGATTCTCCAAGCCAGGTACAAAAGAAATAATAATAGGCTTTAAATGAGAACCAAAAACCTTGCTAACTACCCCTTCATAATTGAAACCAACTAATGATAAATTTTTGGCTTGTAGAAGAGGCGATCTATCATGGACACATTCTACCTCATCAGAATAAACTGCTTGAACACCCTCGACTTCCCCCAAAGAGAGATAGCTACAACAAGGACCCCCATTTGGTTTCAACATTGAAAATTTTGAAATCCCCCAATGTTGTAACCCTACACTATAAGGAACTTGAAGATTAAATTGTGAACTTAGTCCAGTGATAAATTGACACCACTTAAAACAGACATCAAAAACCTTAGAGAAGAAAGACAAATCAATTGTTCGCAACAAATCCTTGGTAGGAGTAGAAAAAGCCACAATCGATCTATCATTCAGAAGATTAGCATAGCTTTTGGATGAATGCCTATTGGCATCCATGCTAAAATCCTCAAACTCCACACACTTTTTTGAAGGATGAATAGGAAAATGACAGAGAAAACAAAATTGCTTTGGATCCTCAAAAACCACCTTCTATTTCCACAAGTTGTAGATTGACTTAATATTAACAACTGCTGGGAGAATCTTAGAAACATCAATAAGAACACAAAGCTTGACTGGTAACGATGGATTAGAGAAAAAATGGAAATCTTGGTGCAGAAAAATGCCTAACTAATTTCCTAGGACCTAAATAATGCTCAACTCTTTGTACTCCAAGGGTAACCCTTGCAACTGAACCCAAAAGGGAATTAATTGAACCCTAGTCTGAGAAGGACAAAAATTTGGAGTCCATAGTGTTGTAAATAAACCATTACCCTCACAAATCCAAGATTTTTTTCTATAAACAACATTCCTAGAATCTTTATCAGAAAAAATCACTACAAAGAAACCTTCCCCCTTATCTAAAAACAAAACTTGATTAGATCCTTCCCGGGTTTGAAATATCCAACATTTCAAAAAATCAAGATCTGGAGTAAAATTTCAAAACTTACAAATGAGGGCCACGTCCTTAAGATCATTAATTTGCGGCTGAAGCATGGCATGAGGAAGAGTAACATTGACTTGATCACTCCCCAAATTTTGTTTCAGGATCCACTCCTTTCCTTTAAAACCCAGAGCCTTATCCTTCTGTTGCATATGGGACTTAGGATGAACCCTCCACACAACATCATCAACACCATTAACATTCAGATCCAAAAGAACCTTCTGATTGATAATGATGTTATTTGGAAAAGTGAGAGGGGATCTCAAAGGAGCAAAAGATTTAGGGAAAACAATAGGAATGTCGTTCGGGAAAGTGGTCGAACAAGAAAAAGAATATTTTGGAATGAAGGGAGCCCCAGAAATACCAGGAATAGGAATATTATTAGGGAAAGAAGCCGGTGAACGGGAAGCAAAAATAACCTTATGACCACATGATTGACCAAAAACCACATTAGCCCACAAGCGAGAAGAACTTGAAGAATCTACAAGAGCTTCTGAATCAGAGACACAAATGTCAAAGGGTGCTTGCTTCTCCCTAATAAGAGATTTTGTGGCACATGATTTGCATTGAAAATTCCTATTAGGAAGCTTGGAAGCTTGCTGATCAGGAATCCAAGCCTCGTTATGAAAAAAGCTACCAGGAATACCCTTAAATCCTTTAACCCTGCCATAAATTTCCTTTTTCGTCGATGAAGATGACTTTCCATAGAAACCCAAAGCTGATGTATTGGAAACCGCACCATTAGCATTGGGAAAACCAGTCGATGGAGCCCCTTGTGCCCCATGAAAACCCTTGGCCTTTACAGAACGGGGAGAAAAATTCAAAAAATTACCGTTAACGGCAAAATACAAATCTGATCATGGGCCCTCATAACAACAACCTATGATGATCATCTATACTTCTTGTTATGTGTTCTTGATTGGGATATATTCCCATTTTTATATTGGGAAGAATTCCTTTGCATGAAAGTTATTGGTTGAGGGTTTGTACCTCCTAGGATAGTAACCTCTTATGAATGTGTCCCCCTTAAAATTTTAGGCTTTCATGGAATGGATTGAAGTTAGTTGTCACCCTCATCCTATTCAATATATAGGAGATCAAGTTAGTCCCTCTCCAAATAGTTGGAAGTAGTCGATCCAATAGCATCCAACCTCTTGCATGCGCCTTTGGTGTTGTGGGAGAGTGATTAGATGTGTTAGCGGAATGGATTTGAGTAAATGAGTCCTTCATCCCACCCTCATGCTTGAAAAGAAGATTTTCACAAGAATAAGTGAATGGTTGAAAAATTACCTCATGGATCTAGATTATTTTAATTACTATGTATAAATATTGCCACATATGCAGAACATAATGCCTCAATTTTTGCAGCACTAAAAGACTAATTGTTTTACCAACATTTGTAGTGATGACAACCCCAATTCTTGCTCAAATGGATAAATGGTAGTTCCTTGCATTTCACTTTATGATTACTGTAAACGAGTTTGTGTAATTAAAAAATGTAAATAAATGTACCTACTATAATTATACCTTGATTGTATTGTAACAATTAAATAAAGTAAAAAAAAATTCCTTTCACACTATTTCATGATGTAGTAACTTTCCTCATAATATTAATACATTTCAAATTACCTTCCATATAGTACAACTATTAATTTAGTTTCCATTATTATACAAAAGATATAAAACTTCATTATTTGACTCCATAAAGAAATAAGTCATTCCATTATAAAATCAAATAAAGAAAGACACCCCATTCTCCTTCAATTATTTTAATTTTATACAATAATTTTACATTAGATGTTACACTCTACATGATACAACTAATACTTTATAATAATATTTTTCTAATCATAATTATGTCGAAGACATTTCCTATATGAAATTTATCAAGCTTACTTTTTCCATTAACGATATACACTGTCAGCCAAAGAATGCAAGACAATCTTAATGATCCTAATTGTTCCTCATTGCCAATCTACTTTATAGGTATCATGCATCGATCTATTTATATTCAGGGTTTTCTTTACCATCCACTGTTTTTAAAATTTAGAATCAAATGACAGTGAAGACTAGATAAAAGGTAGATAATATGTACAGTTGCTTTTTTTATTACATTTGAGCGTAAATCTGAGTTGTATTCCTATAAAAATGACAAAAATAGAGCTCATGTATGGTTCCATGTGAAAGCAACTGATCATGTTTCGAGCATTCCTTTTTAATGGTCCTGAATTTTTTCATGGTTGTTTATATTGTCCATTGTCCAGAACACCTGCAACTTGGTTTCATATGTTAGATCAGCCTCCAAACCGTAAATGTCTCCCTACCAGCTTAGGACCTCCCCATTCTAGACCCTCTGCTATTTTATCCCTAACTAGAGCTAGCATAGCAAAATCGAAGAAAAGATATAAACTATTTTTTTCTACAATAGAAGAGGAATAGGATTTGTCTTCATAGGGTAGTGACATAACAGAGGAAGTGATTGCATATCTCCAGTTTCGAGATAGAGAAAGTCATTCAAAAGACAATTGGTATTGTTGTTCAACATCAGTTATAACTTACGATTTAGCCCAAGTTTATTCCTTGTGCACAACCAAGTCACACAGACCAAGATATATATAAGATCTAAGCGACTAGATTATTACAAAACAAATATGCAAAGGCTGGTTTTTGTTTTAACATGCATGGAAATCTCATATATTCCATTTGGTGAAATAACTTGCAATAACATCTGTCAAAATATATAGGCATTGTTTTAATTATGCCCAGCTTTTCTCTCTCCACATATTTTTTTTTTTAATGAATTAGACATCAAACGATTTAATAAATAAATTTTTATTTATTGTGAATGGGTTTTTGGTTTATTTTTTATATAATTCTTATTTAATGTATAATTATACACAAATAAATGATTAAAAATTATGTATTTCTTATAAACTATATAATTAATATATAATATAGATAAATATTTATATGTATCTTTAAAATTATTAATATCTATTAATATATTCATAATAAAAATATTATAGGTAGGTAATATCTAATATTAATAATTTATAATGTGTAGTTGATAATAACTATAGTATATAATTATAATAATTATAAGCATATTATATAATTATAGACATAATTATAGTTATATATTATATTATATAAAGATATATTAATATATAATGGATATGTATTATATATATATATATATATATATATATAGTGGTATATAATTATGTATATCCCTTCTTTTTCTTTCTATCCCTATGTCTTTCTTTCTCTCGCTCTCTCCCTATCGCAAACATAATTTGAATTTGTTGGTAATGGAGCTTGATTATCTTCTAGATTTAAAGGTTTTGTTTCAGTTGTGTTTGAGACCTTTGTTACAGAGACAACATCATTTGATAAATGTCCTACCAATTGACCTCATGTATTACACAAATGTAAGCATAAATATAGACCAAAATTTTTCCTAACCTCTTCGCATACCCATTGCACACCGGAAGTGTGATTGCTAGTATTAATTTACATTAGATGCTACACCCCACATAGTACAACTACTATATGCAAATGAACTTCGTTTTGAGTGTGTTTAAAAGAGGGACTTTGCTGCCTTGACCCCCAAAAGGTTTAAAGAAGTGCATGAAAGCGATTGCCATCATAAGCTAGTGAAGTAGTTCTGGTTTCCAGCGATTTTACATGTGATCTGACCAACAGTTAAACCTCAAATTTTTTTATTTTTTTAATAATAGTTGTCTGCCGTTCACGCCGGCAGATTCCAACAAAGATATATTATTTGATGCGAATGATAATCTTGTTTAAGAAGGGACTAGGGTTTGTTGTGCAAACATTGAAAGCCTCCCAAAATCCGAGGTCTATTTGTTGTAGCTATGGAGCAGCAGCCTCCCATAACCAGAGTCCAGAGTTTAGCAGAGAGGGGAATCCAAACAGTTCCCTTACAATATGTTAAGCCAAGCCTGGAGCTCTTCAACAATTCTCCTAATACACAGAATGCCCAGATTCCAGTCATTGACTTGCATGGCTTGACCGTCCAACCTCTCAACAAAGCCACCGTAACGGAAATTTCAAGCGCTGCAGAGAAGTGGGGTTTTTTCCAGATTGTTAATCATGGAATTCCGGAGTCTCTTATTGCTCGCGTACAAGCTGTGGGCAAGGCCTTCTTTGAGCTTCCTATGGAAGAAAAGGAAGTGTACAAAAGTGAAGGAGGAACAAATCATTTTGGCTATGGCACCAGCGTATATAGGGCCTTCCGCGGATGCAAAATTAGACTGGAAAGATTACTATTATAATATCGTGTGGCCTGTTTCGCAGAGAGTCATGAGCAAGTGGCTCAAACAGCCTTCTGATTTCACGTAGAGTACTGTGTGTTGTCCCTTGAATCGTTGTTCATATGCATGCCTGTGTACAGGATTATTCTGATCCGCCTTGTGTATTGTTTTGCAGGGAAGTAATGGATGAGTATGGCAGAGATATTTGCAAATTGTGTGAAGTTCTGATGCAGGCGCTCTGTGGCGGCCTCGGGTTGGCTAATGAAAATGCTTTTGAGGAGGCATTGGGTGGAGAGAGGAAGGAGATCCATCTCAACATAAACTACTACGCGCCTTTCCCTCAGCCAGAACAGGTGTTGGGCTTTTCACCTCACTCTGATGTGGACGCCATCACAATTCTCCTTCACGACCAAACCCCAGGCCTGCAAATTCGTAAGGGCGATGGATGGATTGATGTTCCCTGCATCCCGGGCGCCCTTGTTGTCAATATCGGTGATCAAATTGAGGTCAACGCTCTCATCTTTACCTCTGGCCATGGATATTTCCAGAGACTATCTTAATGCTTCAGAATTTTACGTCCATTTCTTTAATTAGTTTAACGCTTTATTTTTGTCATGGGTCCCGATTGCAAGGCAGATACTGAGCAATGGAAGATACAAGAGCGTTGAGCATAGGAGTTTTGTTCAGAAAGATCGCGTAAGGATGTCATGGCCCATGTTCTGTACTCCAGCGTCTCGTGATGTAATCATCTCACCTCTCAAAGAATTAATAAGCGACGAGAATCCTCCGCTGTATTCGGCATCGTCCTACGAAGAGTATCTAAAGCAGTTTCTCATTAAAGGATTGCTTGGCAAGGATCATATCAATGCGCTCAAATGTCCATCTGCATAGGAATCGATTACTGTTTTCTCTTTCCTTCTTTCTCTCACGATTAATGTTCATAGGAATCGATTACTGTTTTCTATTTCTTAGCAGTATAAGGCTGCGGTGCTTTGTAATTGAGCCTTTCATGTATCATCGTTGGAATATTTCTGAGTTAATATCATTACTTTCTGATAAATCTTCCTAGTTTTTCCATATAGGAATAAGGGTTTTTAGTTTTTCCATGATCACCATGATATATGTTATTAGGGTTTTTAGTTATTTTGGTTTCTATGGGATTAATGATAGGGATAATTTTTATTTTCCCTTTATTTCTTCAGAAATGATTATTGTCATTTGAAAATCTGAGAAAAGTATAAAATGTAATCTGTTACAATTTCTTTCATATATTTTCATCTTTTTATTAAGAAAGAAAATTAATTTTTCCATATTAGTTAAATAGAGTTACTATTACTATTGTCTGTCTAGCATTCAAAGATTTAATTTAGAATTAAATATTTCTTGGCAAATATATTAAATCATACTTCATAAGAATCATTTATAGTTATATAGTTTAAGAAATAAAATATAAAATTATTTATTATAAGGAAATTATATCTATATATATATATATATGATTGATTTGACATTCATTTAAAAATAAGTAATAAAAAGAATCTAAAATTTAAGTTTTGAGATAAAAATTTAATGATAAAAAAAGGAGATTAGTTCTTTGTCAATTTTAATGGAGGGATGTGTCAAGAGCATTTTATTTTAAGTTTAAAATGAGATGTACAATCTAAAGTATAATAAATTTCAGTCAAAGATCACACTAATATAGGACTAGTCTATGCCCATAATTTGGTTTGGGTATTCTTTTTGGTTGTGTGATCTTAATCCATTTGTTGTGGATTTATCCTCCATTCGTGAGGCCTTTGATGCTTCACCCATATTTTCAACACTTGCTTCTAAATAAGTTGTTGAGTTGAAAAGCGTTATGGGGCCTTCTATAAAAGAAAGGGAAGATTGTCAACTTCCTTGATTAGAGTCAATCACCTATGCTTATGTACACATTCAAAGACAAACTATACATATGAGATGATGACATACACCTATGATTTATGTAGTGATAAAGTGCTATTTGTGTAGATTTATATCCTTTCATACTCTAATATCAAATGATGGTGTAACTAATGTGTCTTTCTCGTATATTACTAATGATCTAGGAGATTCCTATAAATACACATCCTTAGTCACTCAATTTGATATTTTGGCATGTAATCTAATGAGGTAATATTTATTTTATAGAAAAGTTAGCTCAAGAGATATAATTTTTTAATTTAAAAAAGAGTGGACTAAGTTGTAGCATGACCTATATCAAGGGATAGGGAAACACCTATGATATAGTCCTAGGCATGGGAATTTTGTAAGTGGTGATCAATCCAAATCATTGGAAGCTAGAGTGGTGGTTTGCTAATGAGTTTGTGGCTACATATTAGAGTGGAAAATGAGTCAAATAAAGACTATGAACATGTATTTATGGCATATATGTAATGAGGTATAATGTAGAAAA
Organism: Sequoia sempervirens; assembly: GCA_007258455.2. Taxonomy (NCBI): domain Eukaryota; kingdom Viridiplantae; phylum Streptophyta; class Pinopsida; order Cupressales; family Cupressaceae; genus Sequoia; species Sequoia sempervirens. The sequence continues at coordinate 958 of VDFB02142320.1, read as the reverse complement.
TGAACCAATAAATAAATCCAAGATATATTATGGTCGATGCCTCATAATTCTTTGTGTACTTAAAAAGCAACATCATCCATACCTATACCCATAAGGTCATTATTTGTATCTACAAAACATAATTAGTTCACATAAAAAATCCATCTTCAATATGTCATAAATGTGTACAAAAATTATAGCAAGGGTGGTGTAAATGGAGTTGTGATGTTTGAGGCAATCATGAAAATGTAACCAAGTTGGTCACCATGATAGATACAATAATTAATCCATGTAAAAATTAAGTTTGAATGGAATCATGGAGTTGGGACTGGGTTAGCCCTATGAAGCATACAATTCTAATACTATGTAAATTAGAGAATGGATTCATGATGTATAAGGAAATTATGAGGATGTGACTAAGTTTTTCCCTGATATAGAGAAGCATGAAGCCATGTAAAAGTATGAATGAGATAGAGATAATATTTTCCCCTATAAAATGCATCATACAATATCATTATGGATTTAATCTAAGTAGAGGTGAAAAAGGTATAAAAGAACATAGATATCAATGTGCTACCTCTAACCTAATTCAAATGATGTGATCATGAGATTATGTAATGGGACATAAATGAGTTCTTCCATTTTTCCCCCACTTCAAGGATAATTAATGATAGGAAATGGTGTGCTAAGTGCCATCATGTAAGATGAAGATATGTCGTAGTATGTAATATGAGCATCTATGTACAATATTTTTGATGTCATGTGAGGGTGATAGGATGAGTGTATGTCTCACTATTTTTCCTAAGTGGGTTGTGCAAACAAATTTTTAAAAAAAACCATTTTCCTTTCTAGAAGATTTTAAGGCGTATGTTATGAGATTATTTATTTATCAATGACGTTTATTATAGAATACTTTAATACTAATGTATGAATATGTTTAATGTGATAATTTTTTTGATGTAAATGAATGTCTTTATAT
>VDFB02142319.1:0-14416 GCA_007258455.2 Sequoia sempervirens | reverse complement strand
GATTTTATTTCTTTTTTCAATTTCAATGCTTACATTTTAGTGAACCTGATATGAACATGCCAACCTCTAACTTATGTTGTTTATGAATGTGTCTGGTGTTTGTTATATCACATGTTACAAGTGATTTTAAGAGGTTTTAGAAATCAAATTTTTATATGAAGCTCCTAGTGAAAAAGGGCATCATGCTTGTGTCTAGAAGGGCAGAGAAATAAAAACTTACATATAACACTTGTTTTGATTGCAAGAAAAAATTAGAGTTTGCAAGGCCTAAAACATTTTAGTGGTATAAAATTATATATGATCATACCAAATCTATATGGTCATACCATTTGGACTATATCATAGCCTACATTATATGTGTTGCATGCTTGAAATAGATATTAATTGTATATATGTTTTTGTCTTTGTAATATACTCACTGTGTATTCATATTTTTGCACTGTATATCCCCTTTGCTCACATCATATACATAGTTGTCCCTCAAGTTTATACTCATTTCTCCACTCAAACAGATATATACAATCCACTCGCATATCTATGTTTCCCACATTCAACACCCTACGAATATACATACACTTTATTTTATATATACATGGTTTCATGGTTTATATACAATGTACATTCCTACACCTAACCTAGAGTCTAGTAGGACCATTACTTTTTGTTTTAAAACTTTTTTTGTAACTTTTAAAACCAATGACCCCAAGGCCTCCTCATAAATCTTCCTAACGCATAGTCACAACTTAGCCTAAGCACCTAGTTGTGAGGACTAATCCACCAACCCCTAATATTTTAACCCCACGCCCAACCCTTGGTCATATTAGTGACTAGGATCTAGGTCATAGGGGCTCGGATCCAACCACCTTTCTTTAGATGTTTTTTCTTAAATAATTGCCTTCACAAAACTAATCATAACTGTTGTCAAACTAATCATTTTTAAAAATATTTTTTAGCATTGGAAAGATAGTTCCAAACTAGACATTATGGATCAAGTCATTTCTCCAAATCACACACCAAAACTCAAGTAAATTTATTCAAATTTTGAGTTTCTTTTGCAACCTTCAAACAAGCAAAACTTTCATGTATTAACTCTGATTTGATGATTTTTCAAAAAAAATATAAAAAATTTACAAGGAATCTAACCATGTACTTTACTTTTTAGTCTATTTTTTAATGTTTTTGGGTAACCATTTAATGCAACATCCATTCATAGTCAAAGCATAAAACTTGAAAACCATCCTTTTTGTGAGCCAAAGATAAAAAATATAAGACTGCTAGTATTGTTTTGTAGGACAAATGTTTATAAGACAAGTTTTATAGGAAATGTTATCTTTATGTTTTCTTTATTTGTTTGTTTATTTTTCATGAACTATTGTTTTGAGGGATTAAAATAAGTTTTACACATTTTGGTTTGGCTTATTTAAGAACCAATTTCTTTTACAATAACATTTATAGTAGCAATTTCCTTAAGACTGGTATAATTGTTACAAACATCTTTGTCATGATATTTGTATCTAATGTCTTGAAGTATTGTATTTCCTTTGAGTTACATATGGATTCTAAGAAGCCTTACTGATAAAGGTCTAACCCTTTGCCTTGATAACATATATTTCAACAAATTTGATTATTGATGGGATGCTTGTTATTTTGGAAACAAGATGTGATTCCAGTTTTAGATGGGTAAGGAGTGAGAGTGGAGAGATTTTTTAGAGCAATAATAAAACTAGATTAGATGTAGATGGAGGAACAACGTAGATAATATATGGTTCATGAATGGCTTAGATAGGGATTTTAAGATATTTAGATGATAAGAGATCATGGAATAGATTAGGAGGGATGATTGGAACTTAAGATGGAAGATGATTAGAAGGGACACTTTGATCTTGAGATGCTAGGAGATAATGAGAGGGATTAGTTGTGATGCTTTGGTCTTGATTTGAAAGAGGACAAGCTTTGGGACAAGTACTTGGTATAGATGGATTTGTTTGGATGAGATGAGGGAAGAGTGACATTTTTTGTTCCTAGTGATGAGTGCATGGAGGGAATCTTGGAGTTGTGCACAGGTACAAAGGATTGACGTTTATTATTTATGGATGTTGGATTTAATGGATTTGAGCAATTTTTGAGATTTGAGATTGATGATTGCATAGTCAATGAGACATGTGGATGACATGGTATTAGTGATTTGGGGAGATAACATCACTTCATTTTCCATGGCGGGCTACAATTCCTAGGTAATAGTCATTGGAGGATATCCATGAAAGTGATTTTGGCTTGTTGGTATTAGGTTTGGGATGTATCAAATTGCAAAGATTTGGGGGGTGAAGGATTGGAATACAAGGTGAATATTACACAATGCTCATGGATGGAGACTTGGCATTAAAGAAGATTTTGGATGAAAGATGCATGGGAGATCACATGGGGATAAAATATAGAGACATGTGTCTCCTCTTATATGTATAAGAGATCACATGAAGAAGAGAGACTTGATAAGCATCATTTCACACATGTGAGAAATCACATGTCTAAGATGGATAGTTAGAATTATCTAGGATTTCATTATAAGATTTTAGGGATAAGAGGATTATAGATAATTAAATAAATTAGTCACGTTTAGGAATGTTCAAGGAATTAATTAGTTGATTATCAGTTATAAAATAATAGTTAACTAATTTATCCCTTGCACATTCTTAAATGTGATTAATTTAATTAATCACATATAAGCCCACTTATTCATAAAATCTTACAATGAAATTATATGTGTGTGTGTATTTAATTGATGGTTGTAAAGGATAAAGTTTAATGTGGTTAGATGTGAACAAATATATGATATCTTCAATAATTTATTTAAAAAACACTAAAAATATAATCTTGAGGAATTTAATTTATTAATGAATTTCTTTATTTTAATTTTATTTTTATTTGAAAAACTATATTTATTGAAATTTTATTTTATTTTAATTTAAAATTATTTTATTTTATTTATTTATAACTATTTTACAATTTTAATTTTTTTAAATATATAGACCCATTTTAGTTTTTATGTACTCTTGTTGTCATATAGAACACCACTAAACCACTTGATACAATTATTTTTTTTTGACAAACATTACCTAAAAAAAATTCCAAATAAATTTGAAAAATAAATATATTTCAATCCTTGACATTTAATTAAAACAATCCAATTCTTTACAAACACCTTTACTAAAATGAAGAGCAATAGCCAAAATAATAAAAATAGAAACTTACAACTTTTTTATTTTCACTAAGTAATTGGTCACTCTTATAAATACGTGTTCATTCATGTCAATCCACTTCCTGCTCCACTGACAATCATTCATGTCAATCTTAAAAACAAACTCTCTTAAAAACAAACTCCCTCCATTACATTATTGCTCACTCCCTCGAGTTAAGATCCCAAACAAACTCATGATAGATCATCATCAAATAGAACGAAGGTCTTTTGCCTGGCCACTTTCTGTCTTAATTAGTTAATCCAGGTCAACATTGAACAAATCCAAATCAAGAAAGTTATGACTAGATTTTGGCAAATTCAATATTATTTTTCCCATCAAGCTTTCCAGAAAAGGCATGCTGTATATAGTCTGCTTGAAGGAATCTTCTGTATTGACAGGGATGCAACTCATCTATGAGTTCAGGAGCAGGACCCACTTCTGTTTCCTTTTCTGGACCATAAAACATGGCAATCGAGATTCGATCTCTGTCCATATTTGTGACCGCTCTGTGCTCAATACTCTTATACATTCCATTGCTTATTACCTAATTCAAAATACAAAAATAAAAATTACATTTGATATCGATCCAGTAACATCAAACATTAATCCCAATTATTAAAGCCAGGTAATTAATGCATCAAGAATGAAGTGGGGAGCTTTTTTTATACATGAAATTTTAAACCCAGACAATCATTCAAAACTTGGGTCAGAAACCCAGAATTATACATCCATAGAAACATTCTTTGAATCAAGTTAACATAGTTTGATAGTTCCTACAGATTATTTTGGCCTAAAGAATCTTAAAATTTATCGTCATTACCTCAAGCATGTCCCCAATATTGATAACCAGGGCACCAGGGATGGGTTGAACAGGAATCCATTCACCATCCTTACAGATCTGTAGCCCCACTATTTCATCATCCTGCAACAACACTGTCAAACCAGTTGCATCTGAATGAGGGCTTATGCCTAAAACCAGATTTGGTTTTGGGCAGGGTGGATAGTAATTCAATCGAATTCTCTGTCTCATTTTTCCACACTTGTTAAGGAAACATTCTGGTGTTAACCCAGCATTCTCTGATAAGAGGCGAAGAATTGTATTGCCAAGCTTTTGAATTTCCAGAGCATATTGATCCACAGTTTCTCTGCAACAAATAAGCAGCATAATTAGATCGAATATGAAAATGATGAAACTCAGATGGATAGGAACGGACTACTATACCAAGAAATTGTTTTGAAATTGACTAACTGATGTAGATATGCTTTTCATAGTTATAGCCATCAGAGACCTAGTACAGGAGAAGAGGGGAAAAGAGTCTTTACATGAGATCAATCAATGACAATTTATCAACATGAATTAACAAATATTTAGGTACCTAAAATCCGCTGGCTTTGTTGGCCAAAAGTCCATTTTTCTGTTCTCTGGAGGCAGAGTTGTCAAGGACATCATATCCGCCCAGTCCAGTACTTGGTCATCGGAGATTACGAAGGCCTGGCCGTAGCCTTCAATCTCTTGTATTTTATATTTGAGTTTTTCTTCCAGAGGTAGTCGAATGAATTCCCTTACAATTCCCTTCATTCTTTCTGTCAGAGGCAGAGGAATTCCATGATTCACAGCCTGTCATGTAAACATACATACCATCTTATTAAAACAAGCAAGTTAGGAGGATAAAAATAATACGGAACCTAATCCCATTACACTGGTTAGTCTATAGCATAAATTATAGTTAATTTTGATGTGCCCACCTGAAAAAATCCCCATTCCTGGCATGCCATGCCAAGTTTTCCCAATTCCTTTTGCCTGCAGAGATCTGAATCCCCCAGAAACATGCCCATATCAATTATGGGGATGTCCAAATGATGAAGAGGAAAGGCATTTGGGCGCTCTTTCTCTGATCTGATATACCTTTCAGGAAGGCTGAGAAGGTTCTGAGATGCCAATTCCTGAACAACAGGAACTGAAAACCTTTTTGAAGTTCCATCAGAGGGATTAAATACCAAGGCTGAATTAAACATTATAGTTTTTTCGAGCTAAACAATCCACCTACTTGCTTCTACACTCTTAAATTCTGACAATGCACTCTCAGAAATTCTATCCAGTGCTCAAGCAGGATCAACTCTAAATCTAATAATCCAGCTGAAGGGAGAATCTCGCTGTGATGACATTGAGAACGTGGTGGGATGTCAACAGAGGCTGCTGAATTTTTTATTTCATCGAATCATCCATATCTTCAACTAGCTGCTGTTTATAATTTATTAATATCAATTGGGAATGTATAATTGTAACAATCTTTACAAAGTTAAATATGAAAGATAAAGTTCTTAGTTTTGAAAATTATGATAAAGAATACATCTAGTCTCATGTATAACTCAATTACCTAGGTAAAATAAACTAGATGTCCTCATGTTGATAGTTGTCTTGATCTCTACACAAATTTGAAATCTTTTTGTGGATTGATCTCATCATTATTATTCCACATGGGACGACACTAGCTTGTAACCCAACAAGCTCTAATTATAACACTATAATATCTAGGAGCTCTCCAAGAAAAAAATGATAATTGCACTCAACACTAGAAGTATCACTCCAAACCATAGTCAATGCTCCCAATACATGATTGTTGTAAACTTAAAGAACTACTTATGCCACCATAATTTGCATCATCATGATATATGTCTTTAACTGACAAATTTGCACATAAGAAAATATATCATGCCAATATTCTTGGTCTTAAGAAGGGCGTTTCGACCTTGCAAAACACAAAAATGTAATTTATGGGCTATAAAAGTTAGTTTTGGCCACAAAGCTTGACATTAACTAGCTAAATCGAGTTACAATGGCATGCAGCTCCCTAAGATCTTTAATTTTAAATAAAGAGTTCAATCATGTTCTTAAACCAAAAGTCATAGCCTCTAGAAGTTAAGACACCATATTAAAAATGTAAGAGAACCTATGATGCAAGAGAGCTACAAGAGGGAGATACACATGTTGACAAAAATTATTTACCAACCTATGGCATATAATTATGACTGTCAAAAAGAATCTTTGGAGGGTTTTAAATATGCTAAAAGGAATGCCTAACTCAAGGAGTTACACATAGAAAATCATGATAGGTGTAAATAATATTTCATTGAAGACTCTTCTTGGGATTTGATGATTGAAACTTGACTAGGGGATTTAGTTGTCATTTTGAGGTGCTATTAGCTCATGGTTGTGATTCTCCTTTGGTGGTTTCTTATGTTGGTTTCTCTATTTATATAGTGTATTTATGAGGTATTTTCATGTTGATAGTAAATACATCCTCCTTATGTCCAATGTGAATGGTAGAAATCTTGGTCCTACCTATCTATACAACTTCCAAAATTGGGTCTTTTTGAGGTTTCCCAAAAGATATTGAAAGTGTAGGGTGGGTTTTAGGAATCACATCAAAAATTACATATTTTTCTCCTTCCTCATCACCTTCGCCATCAACCAGTACAATAAGATATTTCTTGTTTTTTGTTTTCTCTTTATATTTCTTTAATATTTATTCCAATTTCTTTTGCTTCTATAGTATTTTTGTCATTGTCATGTCATATTCTTCATCAATAGCCTTAGGATAAGTTTCTATATATGTCCTTGTTTTTCCACTTCCATTTCATGATAATGAGTGCTAAGCGAACCATTCATTATCATGAGAGATGGGTTCTTGTGAACCACTAGTCATGAAACATGGGTCAATGAGTTTGACTTAGAAAACTACATGGCTGAATCTTGGTGGCAATATCATACTTTGACATGCTATGGAAAATACCTCCTACTTATCAGCATAGATGTAACAAATGTCATGAGCTAGCCATGGTATGATAGAGCTAGTTTAATGTCACAAGTACCATGCTAGCAATAGATGCTAAGAGCTACCCTATACTAGATTGGATAGAACTTTACAAATGGAATTAAGGCAATAGATATCAACATCCACCAACTTAAATGGTTCATTGGGTTACAAAAATCTTATTAATAGACATATATTTTTTATTTTGTTACACTTACACATTTGTCAATGATGACCAAAAGTAGTATGGGATGCTTGTTTGTCTTCATAGTTGACAATGAACTGAGAAAAATGGATAGGATCCCCATTGTGGCATGAGATGCACCAACATTCCTTTTTAGGATGGGATGCACTTAAAAGGTAAGTGTTAGTGAACAACGACATGGGAAGAGGCATGCGGTAGTATTGCATCCACTTTCAATTACAAGAAGATACATGCAGTATGGTCACATCCACTTCTTATTACCAACTGATCATCGTGTATATGTGAGTCAATCACTATGTGTATATGTGTATTAATATCCCCATGTATTGTTTAATGTTAGACTTGTGTCCTTAGCAATGATGACAAGAAGTAGAATAGGATGCTTGTCTCTTCATAACAACTGATAATGATCAAAGGAAAAGGATGAGACCCGTGATGTAACCCGTGATGTAGTATGGGATGCACCTATATTCTTTTTTTAGCTAGGATGTATCTAAGGGGTTATGTGTTAGTGAACCAAGTTAAAGGAAAGGTACATGTAGTAAGGTTGAAACCATTCCTTTGTGCTTGCTATTCACTATGTGTACTTAGGATGTTGTTGAAATAGTCACAATATGTGATGAATGCATAAGTTATTCATCTTGTGTATAGGTGTTGGTTGCATGAACTAGTCACATTGTGTATATGTGATGCATGCACAAGTCATCACCTTGTGTATGAATTATTCACACTATGTATATGTGACGTATTATACCTACGATGTGTGTATGAGGTAGTCATACTATGTATATGCGATACAAGCTTGAACTAGTCACTTTAGGTATGTGTGTTGTATTATTGAGCCAATTATCAGATGAACATTTAAAGTTTGTATACGCTAATCACTATATTGATTGGTGTGTGTTATACACTAATGTTGGCTTTGATCTAACACTATATGAATTGAATTGGAAGTTTAAGCTCAAGTAATGGTTGTGATTTAAAATTGCGATTGGAGATCTCATAACAAAGAAGGGGATTAAGACTCTTTATTGGTGTGTGAACTACAAAGTCTCTCATCCCTAATAAGAGATACATAAACAAGACACTTACGAATGAATCATTGATATATAGATATAAATTTGTTAATAATAATAATCAAGATGGTTTTTAAACACCCTTAATTTCTTAACATACTGATGACTCAATTTGTAACACCTAACACTGTAAAAATCTACATTAAACGACGAGTAAAAACTTATTTCATTCATATAATTTTCATGATAATTTTACTATTTATTATCAACTATCAATTCCAACTTTAAAATTTTAAGATTTCTTTTTAATTGAGTGCCATTTTCCATGACAATCAAACATAATAGTTTGCGTACATTAAGAATTAAATTCGCCATCTAATTGCACTCGTGGATACATTTTTATTTTGTTAATATAGATTCATTCCAATACTCCGTAACAGGGTTCTCTTGTCAGTTCTATCCTTATCATCCTAGAAAGAACATTGTCACAAAAGTGTGACGTGCTGTAACATTTTTTGACCTCAATTTTTGAATCAGTACAGCGTTTTTCAATAATTGATGGGATGTTTGTCAGAAGAATTAAAAACCATAATAGTGAAACAACCGTTTTAAGCGAGAAGATTACGACCAGAAAGTCTTCTAACACCTCCATAATTTAATAATTACATGTGAAATTTTTTTTTAATAAATGATACCTATTCGAAGCGAGTTACAACATGATATCTCAGTAAAAAGCTTGCTAATTTTTCTTAGCAATATCTCTGAATACGCAGCATATGTGCACTTCATTAATATCAAGTGTCACTTCCGGTTCTTTTAATTACTTTCATACCCATATTGAAAACTGGAACTCAGAGAAAATCAACATTATTTAATCATACAATTCATTATATTAGTAGTCACTGATCACTTGCTTAAATTGAAAGCCCGAAAAACCCCATGATAGAAGAAGTTCATCACATGTAGATCTTTTGCCTGCCCACTCTAGGTCTTAACCATATTGAACTTATTCAAATCAAGAAAGTTATGACTTGATTTTGGCAACTTCAATCTTCTTCCCTTCAAGTCTTTCAGAAAAGTAATTCTACATATACTCTGCACGAATGAATCTTCTGTATTGACAGGGATGCAACTCATCTATGAGCTCAGGAGCAGGACCCACTTCTGTTTCCTTATCTGGACCATAAAACAGGGCAATGGAGATTCGATCTCTGTCCATGTTTGTGAGTGCTCTGTGCTCAATGCTCTTATACATTCCATTGCTTATCACCTAAACAAAAATACAAAAACAAAAATTACAGTTGATATCGATCTGGTGGAAGCAAGCATTAATCCCCATTAATTAAACCTTAGTAACAAATCAATAATGGAGTGGGTAGAGTTTTGCTTTATACATGAAATCTTAAATCTTGGCAATCATTCACATCTTGGCTAGAGAAGTTCAGAGTATACACCCATAGAATCAATCTTCTAAACAAGATAACATTCTTTGATAGGTCCTACAGACTATTCTGGCCTAAAGGCTGTTAGACTTCATTGTCATTACCTCAAGCATGTCCCCAATATTGATAACCAGGGCACCAGGGATGGCCTGAACAGGAATCCATTCACCATCTTTACAGATCTGTAGTCCCACTATTTCATCATCCTGCAACAAAACTGTCAAAGCATTTCCATCTGAATGAGGGCTTAGGCCTAAAACCAGATCTGGTCTTCGGCAGGGTGGATAGTAATTCATTCGCATTAACTGTGTCGTTTTCCCGCACATGTTAATGAAACGGTCTGGCTTTCGCCCAGCATTCTCTGATAAAAGACAAAGAACTGTATTGCCAAACTTTTGAATTTCGAAAGCATATTGATCCACGGTTTCTCTGAAACAAATGGGTAGCATAATCAGATCGAAAATAAAAATGATAGAAGTCGGATGGGTAGAAAATTGAAAAAGTAGGCATCAGGGACATAGCGAAGCAAAAGAGGGCAAAGAGACTTTCCATGAGATCAATCCAATGACATTTTATCAGCATGAGATAATTGAAATGATCAACCAAAAATATTTAGGTACCTAAAATCCGCTGGCTTTGTTGGCCAAAAATCCATTTTTCTATTCTCTGGAGGCAGAGTTGCCAAGTGCATGGTATCTGCCCAATCCATTATTTGGTCATCTGAGGCTACAAAGGCCTGCCCATAGCCTTCAACCCCTTGCATTTTGTACTTGAGTTTTTCTTCCAAAGGTAGTTGAATGAACTCCCTTACAATTCCCTTCATTCTTTCTGTCAGAGACAGAGGAATTCCATGATTCACAGCCTGTCATGGAGATATACATACCATCTTAGTAAAATAAGAATATAGATGGTATGGAACCTAATCCCATCATAGGGTAATGCTATTATAATTTATTTTCATAGTTTATAAAACCAGTATGCCACATCACATAGATAAACGACTATAGCCTACAAAGGATCTTCAAGCAACACCAATAGTCTAAGAAAGGAAAGGTTTTCCTCAGATCTGATTTCTATAAATAGAGAGAGCCTTTATGCTGGCCCTGTTGTAATTTCTTTGGCTTTACTTGAAGTAATGTAAGATGGGTCATTTAAGCTACATGATTCTAGTTCCAAATTGTCAAAAGCTCTTGATATGTAGACAATTTCTTTCTAGAAATTGTTAGTCTACTAAATTATCTATGATCAATTTTTATGTACCCACCTGAAAAAGTCTCCATTGTTGGCATGCAATACCAAGTTTTTCCAATTCCTTTTGCCTGCAGAGATTCGAATCTCTCAAAAACATGTCCATATCAATTATGGGGATGTCCAAATGAAGAGAAGGAAAGGTATTTGGGCCATCTTTCTCTGATCTGATATATCTTTGAGGAAGGCTTTGCAGATTCTGAGATGCCAATTCCTGAACAACAGGAACTGAAAACCTTTTTGAAGTTCCATCAGAGGGATTAAATACCAGGGCTGAATTAAACATAGGTTTTTAATATAAACAAACATCCTGCTTGCATCTACACTTCTGAGTTCTAACACTTTTTAATCTCAGAAACAAAAAATATATGTCCATATATATTTTCATAAACATATCTATTCGATGACTGCCAAAAATTCTATCCAGTGTTGTAGTCCGTATTCCACTTGTCGAAACATTTGTGGGTATTCAACAAAGCTTACAGGGATTACAGGGAAAGTTATTCTGCCTATCACAATCAAGTTAGATTGATGTTAACGTAGGTTTTTTATTTGAAAAATAAAGAACCTAAGGGATTGTGAACAGTGAAGTGCTTAATTAGTTAATATTATTACTTTTCTTAAAAGAGGGGAAAAAATATTATTTTATTATTGAAAATATGAAAAATTGTATACTTTACATTTTTTCTTGTCTTAAATATTTTGTTTTAGAGATGATTGGGATTGATTTGACATTCTTATTGATCTGAAACTTAAAATGATTATAAAAAGCAAATTTTAATCAAGCTAAAATAGTTTTTTACTATCAAATTACACATTTCTCCCCTCGATTCAAAACTTCAAATGTAGACTTGGCCCAAATCAATTTTATAACATAGATTTGAACACAAATTCAAATTTTAAATTTCATAATAATCTCAAGCTTACCACCTTTCAACTAGTATTTATTCATCATTTCTCATGTCAAAGCATCCAAACTAAGCACCTAACTAACTAGTCAATCATTAATTAATAGATGAAAAACTAAATTCAATAGATATGTGAGTTGTTGATTATACATTATTTTAAATAGTCAAACTCAATTTGTGATATAATGGATTATTTTACATTTTATATTAACAATATAACAATACTTCAAGATATTACATGGACTAAAATATTTATAAAATTGTTTAAAGATGACTAAATGATTATTAAATAAGACAATGTTTATCAAGTGAGCTATTTATGGATTAAACTGTGTCAATTTTTTGAATCAATGGTTTGGATCATACTCCATGATCCATAGGTTTATAAATAATATATTCATATTATTAATATGTCCTTATTTATTTATTTATTTATTATTTATTTATTTTTTATATCACTAATTGAATCTAGCTCATTTATAGAATTTTAGTCATATATTTCTTTAATCTATTTTATTTTTAATTTTTTGTTCTTAGTTTCTCTTCTATTATTTATGAACATATGGATCATGAAGTATGATTCAAAAAATTGACACAGTTTAATTTAGAAATAGCTCACTTGATTATCATGGACTGTGGAAACTTCACACTTTTAAGACAATGTTTATTCACTTCAAGCTTTCCAAAGTACATTGTCTCAAACAAAGTTTATGTACTTCAAACCTTTTTAAAATAAATTTACATTTTACTCTATTCAATTAACTAAACATCTTTAATAAACATCATTAATATTGTAATATTATAATTAAAATCTATAAAACTATAAACACATAATTATGCAAGATGCATTCTACAATGACATCAAAGAGTCTCACGTCATTACTCTATACATATAAACTAAAACGTGATCGATCTATCTTTTTTTTAAATATATCAATATAAAATTAAATTTTTAAAAAGTAACATATAAACTGTGTTGATTTATAATGTGAAACTACCACAATAAACACTTCTAAAAGTGCATACAAATTTGAAATATGTTTATATAACAAGAATTGCCATATGATTAAAATTATGCCGACAATAAGAGACAAATCAACAAATCATAGATAGCATAGTACTTATGTGGAGAAACTCTTTCAAAAAAAATTACACAAGAAAGAAGACAAATCCGTATTAATCTTCAAAGCAAGATAAATCCACACACTAAAACTTTGATTTTTGAAATCACTTCAACAACACTTTTGTATTTGTAAAATAATCTCATAAAACTACTATCTCATGCTCTGGATAAATAGACATAAAAGAGGAAAAAATAAATAAATGGTTTTTCAAAATAATAGATATCAAGACCATGGTATCATGCAAAAACTTGATGCCCACCTTAAAAGAGCATCTTCTAAGAATAGTAAAGTCATCAATAAATTCACATGAGCATCAAATAGACATAATCAAATGAAGTAGATTATAATGTAATAAAATTATATTATAAAATTAATAATTTATGTATTATTATTAATATAATACTATAATATTAATATTATAATACCAAGGATAATAATATTTTAGTAATTATAATATTAAAAATTAATATTAGAATAATATAATATTATAAAAAATAGAATAATATAATAATAATGTTAATAATTATATAATAAAAATGAAATCATTATATAACATATTTTATACAATAAAAGTATTAATTATATGTGGAATTTATGTTCAAGATCAAATATTGTAACATTATCTCCAACTTTTTTTGTAGTGTTTTCTTGTTTGTTGCACTCATATAGATTCCATGGTGGTAAAAATGTTTTGTGGTTGCAACGCAGTATGTGGAGAGGGTAACAGCCGAAGTAATGGAAGACAGTTTTTAGTCAACATGTGTGCTATATGTTGTGACGATTATATATTAAAATCGTGATTTAAGGATGTATTTTTGTGTATGGATGTCTAATATTCTATAGCTACAATTATGGGAAGTCTCTCGGCTTAATTACAAATTCATTTCCAATTCCATCATGGATGTACAATAAAAAATTTCACAGTGTTGGAGATATATGAATAATATGATAAATGACATCTTAATCTTAATAATAATAAATGCATTTTTCACACTTTTGAAATAATTAACGGTAACTTTTTAAATAGTAAATATAAATTTATGTGTCGACATACATATAATAAATAAAATAATTATAAGGTAAAATAAAAATGATATATATATATATATATATATATATATATATATATATATATATATATATATATATTAAATATATGTATTTGAGAATTACAAAATTATTAGTCTTAATTATTATTTTTTTAAATGAATTAAATAAGAATTATTTTTTATTTGAATTGTTTTATTTATTTATTTGAAAAAATTATATTATTTATTAAAAATTATTTTATTTATTATCATTTCTAAATTAAAACTAAAGAATTTTCTTATTTAATTTTAAAGAGTTATTTTATAATTAATTTATTTAATTTTAAAGAATTGTTTTATAATTAATTTATTTAATTTAGAATTTTTTTTTTTA
>VDFB02142317.1:0-12477 GCA_007258455.2 Sequoia sempervirens | reverse complement strand
CCACAATTTCAATTAATAAGACCCCCACAACTCAAAACAAACCAAGAATTCACCATGCAAGGTTAAACGAATATCAACACAATTTAACTTAAAGAAGATCCCCAACTCACGTCAACTCAAGAAAAGTCACAATGAAAGGATATGTCAAATCACCCATAAAAGGACACGAACCCAATGGAATGAAATCACTTTTGAAGCCAAGCAATTCAACGAGGACACCACAAATAGGATACACCAAATTACCCTTAAATGAACAATGACCATTCAAATACAATTTATCCATTTGTTTAATAAGAATTAATTTAAAATAAATAAAGAAACTCTATAATCACATATCGTAATTACCTCAAGGCATATTTTACCACACTCAGAATACTAACCCAACAAATCAAAAGCAATAAACTTCAAAGAACAATTGAACTATCGTCTACGATTTGACTCTTCACTTGATAAGAAATCGTTTTAACTTATTAAAGGCTATACTCACATACCTTACTAATATCTCACTATGCTCATCATAAAGTTGTATTAAAATAAAAGAAGTTATAAAAGCATTCCCACCCAATTTCTTTTATTCCAATTCAGGATTAATAATCATTCCTATAACTATATACATACATATAAACATAATTAGCCAATTAATACTCTAATTATATTTAAAGGGATAACTAATTTCACCAACACTACATTACAACACCAGTTTTCTTCTTAACTAAAACTATATGACCATCTAATTTCCCTATGAAGTAAGAACTTATTCATTTATAAAAGGCATAACTCTTTTCCCTAATATTCTTATGTGTTACCAATTTTCATTATATAGTATAATCATTTAATTTTACAATCAAGAGAATGTTCGTTTCTAACATTTGAAATATGCAAGTAACTATTCTCTATATATTTATAGCTAAGAGGGGAAACATTCTTTACTAGCACCTTTATAAAAAAATGATCTTCATTTCCACTAATTCCATTATAAAGAAATAATCTACCATCAAAATATTTACCATTATTAATGGGACTCCAAAATCAATGCATACTGTTAAAATTAATTAACCAATATTCCACACATAATAATTTCTATTTGTAAATTTGTCTAACTTAACATTATGCGAACTAATGTAAACTTCTAAAATATTAACAATGAAATTAAGGAGATTATTTAAACTTTTAAACTTCCTATTAAGTCCAGGTGCGACGGCTAAGACAGGTTGCAAAAAGAATCAGAGATTTTATTTAAAACTATACACCCTACCATGTTCAAGTGCGCCACTGTGACAGGTTATCAATGAAATCAGAGAGATTATTAATTTTACTAGTTGGAGCTGTGATAAGTTACCAAAGGTTTTAGGGAGGCTATTTAATTCTGAATAATACCTCAACTCTAAACGTTGTAACAGTGACAGGTTGCCAAGTATATTAAATAGAGAATAATGGAATTTGGAAATATCAACATCTTCTTGCATTATTGTCAAATCTCAAATGTTATCCCCAAGACTGAAGGGAAGGAGAAAGGTGAGGTGCAAATATGTGACTTAAGAGCAGGAGAATAATTTATAACCTTTCCTTTTTGAACTAGATGCATTTCAGCTTGGCAGCGAGTTTCCAGAGACGCGTTCAGATTGAAGTTTGGGAGTTAAACTTCACCACAATCAAAGGTGAGCTTTCTATTATGTTAGTATATTGACAATATTTATTTTCAATTGCTGCAATTGTGATAGATTGTCAGAAGAATCAAGCAGGTTATTTAAATCTTTAGACTTTCCTATTATGCTCAAGTGTATACGTTGTAGACACATAAAATGTCCTAAGCCTTCGAAAGTGTCATTTTTCTTCATCCTCGCCCTTTGATAATTGAATAATTTTAGTTATTCAATTATGTTTGATTATATTCCTTCTACACTAAATAATTTTAATTATTTAATTAATTCATGTCTATTTATTCTATCCCGATCGATTAAATAAACTAATTGCATCACTAATTTCTTCCTCTTCTTCAATAGTTAAATAAATTATTATTTATTTAATTATTTTGTCATCTTTCATCTATAGTTAAATAATTACCACTAATTATTTATCTATTCATAGTCCTTTAATTCTTCCACAGTTAAATAATTATTAAAATCATTTAACCATCCCATGCCACATTCCCTATTAAATAATTAATCTAAATTAATTATTTCAAAGTTCAATTTCTTTATCTTCTCCATTTTAATTAAATTAATAAATTTAATTAAATGCTCCTCTTTTCATTTTTTTTTTCAAATAAATAATTTGAACAAATTATTTATTTTCCACTTGTCCATTTCTATTTTCAAATAAATAATTTGAATAAATTATTTATTTTCCACTTGTCCATTTCTCCATTTTACAAATAATTTAAAATAAATTATTTATGCACCACTTGGTCAAAGATACCCCATTATAATCCCCTGGCTATAACATCTATATTTCCCTCGGCTATAACAGTATGTCCCTTACATGTCCTCGCATTTATCCTACTGCAGATAGTCCGCCATGGCTCATATGTTCGGTGTCTTCCGCCATGATTCCTCCAGTTAATAGCATATTCTTGGTGCATCAATTATGGACCATTGATCTTGGCATCTTTTCTGAGGCTTAATCTCAACCATCCATTTCGTAACATCCCTCTCATGCATTCCCATCCATTGATCTTGGAATCTTTCTAGAAGATTAATCTCAACCATCCATTCGAATGGTTGTCTATAAAAGCAACCTTCCTTCTCCATTTTCAGGCTAACAGCTATTCTTCTCCAATTTTCTACTTATCATTTGTAGGTATTTGCACAAGTCACATTACAAATCTGAGGGCATATTTGCAAAGGGAGAAATAAGAGAGCAAGAGAAGGAATCAACTACAATATGGGGAGTACTTTATTTTATTTGCTTTCATTTTGAAATCTCCATTTGTTTGTATTCTCTTGTTTGGATGAGGTTAATAGTTTAGAGGTGTTAGCTGTCACTTTATCTATCCTATTTGATTTCTAACCCCATCTTACATTTGGTTAACCCGACACTTGCTTTCTTGCAGAGAAATTGGTTTGTTTGTTTTGGTTGTTTTGCAGATTACAGCCAAGAATGCATGCAAAATCCCGTCATCTTCATTTGAGCACAAAAAAATGGAACCATCGAATATTTTAAAAAAATTTCTGGGTTTTTTAGACCTCGTTTTCAGCTTTCCGAAACATTAAACGGTTTGAAATTTCATTAAGATTTGAGAAAGTTATGGCAATTTTACTGATTGCAGTTTTTTAAGATTTAGTTTTTCAAATCCGATTTTTCTTTTGTTTATAATATTTTTGGTTTTGTAGAATTTTGCAAAATGTTTTTTGGGTTTTCAAACTCTATGTCTTAGCTTTTCATAGATATTTACAATTTAAAGTTTTGTTTAGTTGTGAGAAAGTTATCACTATTTTTAGTTTGCTATTTTCATTCAAGTTTTTTTTGGTTTACTAATCTTTTGTTTGTAGCGTGTGGCTTTGGAATGGGGCTCCCAAAACTGCTTCTTTTGGAGCAACAAAAAAATTGAGCTCTTATTTTTTAGTTTTCTTTAATTCTTTTTTCTTAGTTTAGTCTTTTTATTTTCTAGTTTAATTATTTACTAACTTTTAGTTTGGTTTTTAATCTTTTGTTCTAACTTAGTTTTTTTTGCAGCTTTCTCGTTGGTCCAAGACACTTATGAAACTACTAATTTGTGGTTTTGCAGCTCCGTTAGTCAAAGACTCATTTCTCAAACAAGGTGTTTGCGATTTCTAGTTTAGGAACACTTCCATTGGTGCATTAAAATGAACATGTGCTTGATTTTGTCTGACTGTGCTTGAAGGTGGTAGGTGATTATGCTCTCACCTTGTGAAAACTAGGTGATCAAAAAACCAGACCCACCTTATTTTTTGTCACCCTCACGACTTAATAATCGAAGTATCCTCTCCCCTTGCACTTTCGAGTGATCCTGGGTGTAAGAGAAACGGTTATTATTTCTAGAAATGAGCCTGTCTTAAGGGAAAAAAGTACTCACCTTAAGGGACGACTCGACCGGTAACAGGTTAAAGCCAAGCCACTTCCAGCCGGGATATAAAATGGGTGCTTGAGGAAAGTTCAAGTACCACGAGTGCGGATGTGTCACACGGACGGAGTAGTACTCCCATAAACCCTGTTGAGTGTAACCTCTTCAGGCTGGAGTGCCACCTAATTGGTGATTAATCTCTCGCCCCATGTGTGGCCACTCGAACGGATGCCCTAACTAGACACCTTTTTGTTTTAGAGGCCAACCATTTTCAGCCGTTGCTTGGTATAGTGCAGGGTACAGTATCATGCCCGAAGATACTCACTACTGACTCCCTTGAGTAGAGATAGCAGTTCTTGGGAAGTGATGACCCAAGAATCCAAAGTTGGTGTGCCCGAATGACGTTAATGAGCCGTGGAGGGGAGCCAGTGCCACCAAACTTCTAAGCTATCCGCTCTCGAGAAGGAGAGGTGTTCAGCACCAATCCGGGGTATATCGGTGGGCTATACCAAGTATACAAACCCTTGGCCTATTAGGATTGTGCTTGTCTCATGTGTGTTTGCGTACACCAAAACATTGTGCTTGTCAAGTGTTTTCTAAATTTTCAAACAATATACACAACATTCACAAATCTAGACACAAAACCTCAGCCAACTCAGACTTTTCAATAAAACATCAAAACAACAATCTTAGCCTAGAAGTCTTATGTCAAAACCAAATCATGAAATTGCTCAAATCTCTCATTTCTTGTGCACTTTAGCTTGCATCTTACCATAGGGTCATCTTTGCAAATATTTAGCTTCATCCTTAGGCTTCACCATTTGCATTTTCAATCATAAACCAAAACTTAGGTCCTCATCTCATTTTGCATATTTTGGATTAGGACAACCTTACCTCACTTTGCAAAATCTTGACTTTCAAAATTAGGGTATCATTGGACTTAGACATCATTATCTCCTTTAGTCATTATCTTTTTGTGAGATTCTTCCAACTCAAAAGTCTAGTTAGGAAGACTCATTTGTCATTTGTAGTCCTTCAAACAAGTCCTTTGATATTCCAAAATTGAGACATAGATCAAGCATAGGGTGGTTAGGAAACCTTTTTCCAAACCATTTTAGACCTTTGCATTTGCATACCTTAGATATTCAAATCATTTTAGTCCTCACCTTTCATGTCTTTAAAATCCAAAATATTGTCATCATAGTCCTCATTTGGCATCTAGACTTTGCATTGGTCATTTTCCTTAACCAACATTTTCACATTAGTCCTCACTGTCATCTTGAAATTTGACATCCTTTCTTAATGATTTATCACCTTGCATTGGTCATTTTCCTTAGGAAAACGTCATTATCACCTTGCATTGACATCCTCCAAAAATCCAAAACAAAAGAAAAATTAGTGTCATAACTTGTCATCATAGTCTTCATTTTCCTTTTGCATTAGTCATTTTCTTTAGACAACATTGTCATATTGCATCCCTTATTGTCAAAAAAGATCCAAAAAACAGTCTTGCATTGTCATCCTTTATACAAAAAATCCAAAAACATAGTCTTGCATTATCATCTCTTTGCATTGTCATCCTAGTCACCTTGGCTTTTGGCATACTTGCATGATCATCTCATTGCATTGTCATCCTTTATCACACAAAAAGACAAAAACATAGGCTAGTGTCATCCTTGCATTTAGTTGTCTTTCTTATCATCCTCATTTGAGCAATCCCATTTTATGGTTGAGACTAGGCTTCAAAGACAGAGAAAACAAATGGAAAACTTTGGACAAGATTTCAATCCCAACATTGATAATTACACCTATGACACGAACCAACATTGGACTTTTTCCAACCCATTTCACAATATGAACATGCAATCTTCCACGAACATGTCATTTTCATCACAAAATCCTTCTGAACCATTCATACAAAGAGACCAAAACGGACGAGCATATGTAAAAGACTTAAAAGTTGCAATGAAAAATCCTGATATAGCCTCCTTTGTAGAAAAATTAGTCTTACGTGACCCTCAAAGGTATCTATCCATGCTTTTGGACCAAGGGGCTAAGTTACCACGAGGCTTTGACATAAATACTTTGAGACCTCCATCTATCTACCCTCACCATCAACAGTCACTTAACATAAATCCTGCCATTAATTCACAACAAACATCCACTTATCACCCTTATCCTAACCTTGACAAGGGAAACCAACTGTCCACTAGTCCATTACAAGTCTCCACGTCATATTCTAGTCCTTCACCTACCAATCCCGTCCAACTCTACATGCCTTATCAACCATCTACCAACTCATGTCAAGTTTCTACATCATACCTTATTAATCCAGTCCAAGTCTCCATGTACTATCCTAGTCCTTCATCCATTAATCCTTTTCAAGTCACTCCCTCACAAGCTACATTTCATCATGAAAATTCTATCATTGTCCAAAGTCAAATCCCATTGCCTAAACTTGAGGATACATGTCAAAATGAAAGCCCAAAGCATGACATTATAACGTCACCTTCATGTCAGGATCAAGGTAGTCCATCCCATGAACCTATCTTAAAGTCTATTCAAGAAGTCATTCAAGACAATCATGACATCCAAAATATACCTACCATTGACCAAGAAGTCCAAATCCATGACAACCCCATTTTTGACCAAGACCCTATCGTTGACCAAGAAATCCAAAATGATCCACTCCTTGACCTTTACGCCATTTATGATCAAACACTTGACGATCCTATTCAAGCCCCCACTATTGACACTTTCCAAGATGAGACACTTGCCTCCATGACACACATAGATGATATTCCTCAAGAACAAGAGTCTTCCATTATGGACATATTTGCAAATGATCGAGCTATAGTTGACTTCATTGGACTCCATGACATTGACCATAATGATGGCTTCGACATTGACTTGCAAGCACCAATAGAATCATCTGAACCTAACATGTCACAAGATCATACCAAAGATATCAGTCAGAAATATGGCCAACATGACAATGAAGCTAAGACACTTTATCAGCTAGGGTCATCTATCTTTGTCAGAGCAGGTTTTCTTGTAGATGAAAATATTCCAAGTGACAGTGTCTACATACATCATGATGGGTTAGCATCTTGCTTTCAAAACAATAAATACCCCATCGCAAACAGAATCTGTCAGAGCATGCATTATCAAGGCAGAGGACTAGGCATACATGAGCAAGGCATTCAAGAGCCAATACAGCTTCAGACAAATCACAGACATCAAGGTCTTGGCTATTCTTTAGTTAGTGAATCAAATGATGTCAGTGGAACCTCCTCGATACTGGGGGAAACCTTTTCAGATACAAACTTCAAAATGGAGTCCATGAGAAATCCTTGTCATAAGATTGTTGCCAACACCTCATCCACCCACACCATAGACCATCATTCTCGACATATTACACCTTCCCTTTGGAACCAACAAAAAGAAAAGTCTTACAAAGTCAAAAATCAAATGTCAAAGGCCGTCGAATTAGACAAAAAGACAAGTGGACAAATGAAATTAAAATGGATCCTAAAGAAAAGTGGATCAAACAAAGAACATATGTCAAAAGAAAAAGTTAATCAAAATGTGGAGCCGCAAGACAAGAGGACTCCCATATATAACACATGTCCACCTCCTTCAAAATGGTCATCAAGCAAGGCATCTAAAGGTGTTGGTTCCAAATTCCATCCCTCCAAAATCCATCATCCATCATATCGAGTTTGGAAAATAAAAAGTGATTCATCCAAACATCCAAAAAATCCATCCATGTCTACCATCATCCACCATAATCCTACATCTCGCCTAAAGTCCAAAAATCCCATGTCACAAATCCATCGCATCTTGGCAACAACTCTTTATCATAAGGACTCTCATGGCACTCTATCGAGATGTGTGCATTCTGATAAGGCCAATTCTAGTATCGGAAAGGACCATGATGACATCAATCAGTTGTATGTAAGCGCTAGGATCCTGACAAGGCAGCTACTTCAGAAAGGATATTATTGGCACATCATGGCATCAGTCTCTACATCGACACCGTCAGTGGATTCAGAGCAGTCAGTGGTCATCTAAAGCATCTAGGCTATCCAAAAACATTAAAAAAAAAAAATTGAAAAATCAAAAAATCATCACCTTGATGAAAACCTGGCAAATAGGCGTCTTGGTGACACCAAAAAAATCAAAAAATTCAAGAAAATAGTAAAGAGAAAAATTTCGTCCAATGGTGAAAACCTGGCAAACAAGCGCCCTGGATAAGTACCATGATGAAAACCTGGCAAATAGGCGTCATGTGTAAAATAAATCATCTATGTGGACTTTTACACTTGGGGGCAAGTCGTCTCATCTCCTATGCCTTCCTCTTAACATTGGCATCCATCCATTTCATCCATATCATTTCCCTCCATTTTCCCACCTACCTTGGTCTTGGCATAAAATTGGCACACATAAATCATGCTTTGGGGAAAACTCTTGACATGTCAATCCTTTTGTCACAAACTATTTTGTCATTTCCATCATTATCCCTATATGACATAGTCCTAGAAAATCATATGACAATTCCCTTAGTCTCATGTCTCCCGTCCTTTACTAAGGCCACCTATTAGTCTTTCATGTCTATCACCTATCTTGGTTTTCCCTTGTCAAACGGTCTAAGGATACATCATCATCCCTTCTAGTCCTAACCAAGTTATTCCAAATGCAATGAGCACATTATCCAAAAACTTTACTAGCTTTTGTTCCCCGCCCGCTTTGGTGCATCTTTGATACTTTCGCCACATGATCATCATCTCACGCTTGTTTTAGGATGCATCATTCCTATGTCAAACAACGCGTCATCACCTCACAATGGTATTCTCAACTTGACTAGGGGCAAACTTTTATCATGAGACTACAGTGGGTACCGCACGTGATCTCGACAATCAAAAAATGTCTTGAAAAAAGACCTAAAAATTGAAAAATGTCCTAAAAAAGACCTAAAATTTGAAAAATGTCCTGAAAAAATACCTAAAAATTGAAAAATGTCCTAAAAAAAGACCTAAAAAATCAAAACGCCCCGAAGAAAACACAAAACTTCCAAAACATAGTCATGTTAGTCAACACAGTCACGTCAATTCAAGTCTTGATTAGTCTTTGTCATTGTCGAACTATGTTGTCTCTGTGCATTTGCTACGTAGGCAAGGCTCATCTTCGAGCCCCCGAGACATTAGGTCAGTCCAATTAGGTTTGTCAAAATAAATCATGACTCAATCTTTTGTCAACAAGACAAAGTATTTGGTCGTGTCGAACTACGAGGTCTCTGAGTGCATGACGTAGGCAAGGCCATCTGTCGATGGGCCCCCGAGGCCGCACTAGGTCAGTCCATTAGGGTTCATTGCATAATTTTTGCACACACATGAAACAGTCCTTAAACTTGAATGAACAATCTACCTAAGTGAACTTCGACAATCTGTCAATGGAACATGACAATCATCTTGGCATATCAAAATTAGTCAATCTCAGTCAAACTTAGTCAAGCTAGTCAAATCTTGCTTACTCTTCAGATGTGTCCTTCTGAAGGGTAGCCCGTCATTTAATCATTCCCTAGGATGTGTCCTTCCTAGGCATCGTCATCATCATTCGACATTTTGAGCAATCCTCTTGGCATTTAAAGATCGCTCCTCTTGACATCAATGTTCTTTTAGATGTGTCCTTCTGAAGAACAACCTCTATCATTTATGCCTTAGGATGTGTCCTTCCTAAGCATCGTCACTGTCACTTGGAATTTTGAGGGATCCTCTTGAATTTTGGGGGTTTCTCCTCTTGACATCAACATTATTCAGGATGTGTCCTTCCTGAATTTGGCAATCTTCAACACTCATCATCTTGGCATCATCAAAACTTTGACACCCTGGCATCTCAAAATCAAACCAGACATCTTGACATTAAAACACTTGGAAAACACTTGGCACTTGTCTGTTGATTTTTCATCGTGTTACTAGTTTTTCAGCGAGATCTCGACAACAAGATTTAGAGAAGCAGCGATGTATCATGAGGTTTGTTTTGTATTTTGACACTCATGTTACTAGTTTCTCAGTGATGTCCTGACTCTGGGATTTAGAAAAACAGCGATGTATCATGATGATGGATTTGGCTTTATTTTGTCCTTTTTGGTAATCATGTTGCTAGTTTCTCAAGGATGTCCTGGAAACAGGATTTAGAGAAGCAACGACGTTTCATGATTTGTCTTTCTTGTCTTTTTCTGCTTGCGGTTGGTTATGGCAAAAAGACTGGGGCAAATGTGCCTTTTTGTATGAGTCATGATCATCCTTGTCTATGACTGCTTATCTCACGTGATGGTACAACCTTGCACACCTTGGTCTACGTCATATCATGGTGTTTGTTGGCCATTACAATAACCGCCCATCGATGATAAATATAAAAATGTAAGCATGAAAGTTGGTTCCTCTATCTTTTCATCTAGCTTTCCATCTTCATCCCTCTTTCCCATCGCTTAATATCCATCCTCTGCTTAACATTTCTATCTTTCATCTTCTAGTTTTCTCATCCATTTCGAGAGCACACCCATGTTCTTGGAATCCGTCTGTCCTCTCGAGGGGGCATACCGTAACCCTCCTCATCATTCTTCCTCATCTTACTTTGTATTGGGGCATGACTTTGACTTTGTTTTTCACACAATGTGACAGCTACATTACATGAGGGCAATGTAGACACATAAAACGTCCTGTAAGCCTTCGAAGGCCATTTTTCTTTTCATCCTCGCCCTTCGAGAATTGAATAATTTTAGTTATTCAACTATGTTTGATTTATTCTAATTAAATAATTTTAATAATTATTTAATTAATTCACTTTCTAATATTTATTCTATCCTCGACGATTAAATAAACTAATTAAGGCCACTAATTTCTTTTCCTCTTCTTCAATAGTTAAATACCATATTTATTTAATTATTTTGTCATCTTCCATCTATAGTTAAATAATTACCATCAAATATTTATCTATTCATGGTCCTTTAATTCTTCCATAGTTAAATAATTATTAAAATCACTTAACTATCCCATGCCACCTTCCCTATTAAATAATTAATCTAAATTAATTATTTCAGGTCTAATTTCTATCTCTCCATTTAATTAAATTAATAAATTTAATTAAATGCTCCTCTTTTCATTTTTTTCAAATAAATAATTTGAACAAATTATTTATTTTCCACTTGTCCATTTCCTCTATTTTCAAATAAATAATTTGAATAAATTATTTATTTTCCACTTGTCCATTTCCTCCATTTTTGGATAAATAATTTAAAATAAATTATTTATGCACCACTTGGTCAAAGATACCCTGTCATAATACCCTGTCATAACATTCATTTCCTGTCATAGCTTCCATGTCCCTGCATGTCCTTGCATGCCTATCCTAGCCTGCATGTCTGTCATGGCCTACATGTCTTTGCATGTCTTCCTGTCATGATTCCTCCAAGAATAGCATATTCTTGGTGCATCAATTATGGACCATTGATATTGGCATCTTTTCTGAGGTTTAATCTCAACCATACATTTTGTAACATCCCTCTCATGCATTCTCATCCATTGATCTTGGAATCTTTCTAGAAGATTAATCTCAACCGTCCATTCGAATGGTTGTCTATAAAAGCAACCTTCCTTCTCCATTTTCAGGCTAACAGCTATTCTTCTCCAACTTTCTACTTATCATTTGCAGGTATTTGCACAAGTCACATTACAAATATGAGGGCATATTTGCAAAGGGAGAAATAGGAGAGCAAGAGAAGGAATCAACTACAATATGGGGAGTACTTTATTTTATTTGCTTTCATTTTGAAATCTCCATTTGTTTGTATTCTCTTGTTTGGATGAGGTTAATAGTTTAGAGGTGTTGGCTGTCACTTTATCTATCATATTTGATTTCTAACCCCATCTTACAACTCACTAGATGACAATAAAATCAGAGAGATTATCTAAACCTTGTCCAACTTTCATGCAGGAGGTGTCAAAAAAGTATTAAGAAAGAATAACAATGCTTCATCCAGAATATGGCATGGAAAGGGGAAGAAAAAAGTAAATATGGCAGTAGAAATGCAATTAACAATATCAAGATTGATGAGCAGCCGAGGTGATAAATACAGACATTCATATAATTGAGATTTTCTAAGAGAAAATATCCACGTCAATACTCTTACATGGCTATATACATTAAGCATTCTAAAAAATATATGATATGGTTGGCATCATACCTATTTGCAACCTTTCCTCGGGGTGTCTTTTACCTTGGCCATATTGAAATCCCCTTTGTTCCATGACTGTTAAACTTGCACATGCCCCTCGAACTTTAGATAGAGAAAAGTGATCCGCTTTATGCCTTCCTTCATCTTTTGGTGGAGCTGCAAAACTCGAGCACATCTTCGCAGCAGTAGCCGCCCCCTCCACATGGCTGATGGATTC
>VDFB02142316.1:0-18166 GCA_007258455.2 Sequoia sempervirens | reverse complement strand
AACCATATCATATTTTGAATAAATTATTATAATTGAAGTTGTGGTTTTAATCCAAACCATACAAAGGTCACCATATAACATTATTAATATTATGGGGTGAAAGGTTAATAAGAAAATTCACATATAGAATCTTTCTAGGAAATTCAACCATCATACACCCATTTGACTAACACAAGGGGTATAACCCTAAGGTTCAAAGATGACTCTACCTCAGTCACTCTCATAACTCAATAACACTAACATATGTGAAACTCATCTCTCTAATCCAATTCATCCTATCACCTCTATTCTTTTATTTATAAACTAAATGAGTGGGTACACAACCCTTTCTAGGGTCCTTTCTCCCTAGATAGTTCCACAGTCGGTTGCCACCCACTTAGGTGAAGCTGAGGATCAAAAAACTCGTTAAGGATACCTTAACAACATAAGGGTATAGAATCAATCCCTAATAATTTGGAAAAAATCAGCCATGCATAATATGAGTTGAATTTGAGTATTAACATAAGAATGTATTATAGGGGTCCTAACAATAATATATTATATTTCCCTTAACGGACTTTTGTTGATCAATAAGTGGTTGAAAAATATTATGGGAATCTTGCAATATTACTCCCTTGGTAAATCTGAATACATTGAGTATTAGGGTTAGGAAAATTTACTACTAGATTTATAATTTTATACTGCTTACTTTTTAAGGATATGGTTCCATCCTAAGAATCCTTTCAAGATATGCACAAATTTTATAAAGATAGTTATTCATAAACAATTCCCATCACATATACATGACAATTTAATGTTTGGACTTAATATTTGTGTCTCTTCAAGGAAACAATCTTAGTTAAGTGAAATGTTCAAAGACCATCTCTAACAACGAGATTAGTAACAATAATGATATAACTCAAAAGAATCAAATTTGCTCTCCAATCGACCATATTGGTATCATGAAGCCTCATGAGCTCTAGCCAAACCCCTGAGCAAGAATTATTTTAGCTCCATGATGATGAAATGAGGTCTTCCATTTAGATAATATAAAATGGTATTTCAAGACAAGATTTATCTAAGTAAATGTCAAATAGTTCCATGAGTGCGATACTCAAATTTTGTTGAACAGGGCATTCCAAAACTCATTATTCTTACCATTTATTGCGTATCAAAAACTTATATAGAAATTACTGTTAGTGGAGTTTGAAGAGAAAGAAGGACATAGAAACCTGAGCTCTATTAGTTTAGGAATAACATTAAAACTTCCATACAATAGCTTAAGAACAAGGATTTCACTTGAGACCAATGGAATGGTTGATGGAAGCCAAAATTATAAACACAGTCCCAAAACACTCATGGGTATGATCTAGGTATAAATAGAAACTCCCAAATATTACCCCACTAAAACAATATACAAAATACACAACTAACACCCCCAATACACACGATAGGTTCCAAAATGGAAATGCATCTATACGTATGAAATTCCTAGTGGGTATGCTTAAAACCAGCTAAAGATAGACTCCCATACCTGCATAAATATTTTTGAAGGGCCTAAGGTGGGGTTTTGAACCTTTTCTTCTACTCCACAAATCCTTTGTCCACCATGAAACCCCATAAAGGTCTTCAGTCGTACAGTAAATCTGAAATGGTAGTGTGATTCTATACCTTCCAATCTCCACCGCTTAGAGAAAAGGTGTCATGCCTAGCCTCTACCTTCTCTATTTCCTTTCGCTCCCTTCTCTTTCTCTACCCATCATCCCTTTTCCCCCAAAGCTCCTATTGTCCTTCCTCTATAAGCAAATGAACTCCATTCCTTTTTTCTTCATCGACAAGATACCTCCCTCGAACCAAGTACCACCGACCTCATTTATTGCCTTGGCTATTTTTCTGGCTTTTCCAACTAGGGTTTGTATTGCCTTTAATCCCATTTTTTGTATTTTCTTGATCTCCCCCAGCTTTCATCATCGACCTTTGCATTAATGGTGGCATCCATTTCCTTCATTCCTCTACAATAATGTCACCTAGAGCTAACATATCAATTTATGTGCCCTAGCTCCATTCTTCTAGCCACTAACATAATCTAGCCTTTGAATGCAGGCCATTGATCTTGAAATTTGCACCATGATGTAGCACACCTCAATTACCTGTCTAGCTTTGAAACACCACCATCCAATTTGACCTGCTTTAATTTCAACCACAGATCTCTATTGATTCACAGCAATTATGTGGATTAGGTGAAGCAATCAATTCTTTCCATGTGTCACTATCCCGCATTGGATGAGTTTGAAGCTTCTTATCCTATTTGTCTACCTTCTACCTCATGATTGACATGATTTGAAGGCCTCAAGAAACAAGACCAAACCACAATGTCTGATCCTCTTTATGCATGTTGAGGTTTTTCCATTGGCCTTACCCTTTACCATTTTCCCTCCTTCACACCATCGCAAACCAACACTAACCTCTAAAATATCGAAGCATGAGACTCTGAATAGTGCTTTAAGTTGTTGGAGGTCAAGGATCATTAATTCCTTTTTCCTCATCCTTGAAGTGAATAGATAAGCTTAACAAGAAATTATGAACACATATGTCTAATTTTTTTTACACCTATCAAGGTTCGACCATCGACCTTACCCCTTACCTTTTGTCTGCCTTTACTCCATCGTAAAGCTTCCCACCAACCTCTAAAACATGCATGAGTTTGTTGAATGTTGGGGTTCTCTCTTCCACCTTATCGCTTCCATGTCTTTGTGTTAATGTGTAATCCAGCCTATTGACCCATGATGTCTGAAATAATCCTAAGAATTTGACAGACTTAGCCCTTTTAGGTATCATCCTTCGAACATCCTTCTTACCACATACCAACAACTAGTAACGCATAGGCCTTATGCACGAATCCACGAACACCGAAGTCATTTTGGGTGTTGAGGTTACCTCATACTTCTTCCTTTGTTTCATGTTAAGGAATAAGCCTTAACATAGGCCCACAAACACCAAAGCATTTTTGGGTGTTGGGGTTCACCCTTAACTCTCACCACTTACCATCCTTTCGATAAGGCATAAGCCTTCCTACTGAACTCTGAAGCTCAAACGTTTCCTTCATTGGATTTACCCTTTTGGGTGTCGGCCCTCAAGCTTTCTTCTTATTCCATTTTTGCCAAACTATTAAGACATAAACCTAAAAGCCGACCCACGAACACCAAAAAAATTTCAAGTGTCATGGTTTGAGGTTTCACCTTTCCCCTTCATCTATTTCATGTTAAGGCAAAGGCCTTAACAACCCACGAACACTGAGACCATTTGGGGTGTCGAGGTTTGGGGTTTCATTATACCCCTTTCTTAGCATTCCTAG
Organism: Sequoia sempervirens; assembly: GCA_007258455.2. Classification (NCBI taxonomy): domain Eukaryota; kingdom Viridiplantae; phylum Streptophyta; class Pinopsida; order Cupressales; family Cupressaceae; genus Sequoia; species Sequoia sempervirens. The sequence goes on along the minus strand of VDFB02142316.1, from coordinate 14,832 downwards.
TAAGGCTTAAACCTTAACACTGACCATGAACTTCGATACCATTTTGGGTGTCAAGGTTCGGGTTTTCCTCATCCTTCATACTTAACATTTTGTTAAGGCCCTTAAGTCTGATCTTTGATCCCCGAAACCTTTTCGGGTATCCGTATTTAGACTTTATATTTTTTGCATCCTTGTCTTTATGTTAAGCCTTGATGCCAAAGCCCGATGTCCAACGACCTTTTGGACTTTACTCCAACTTACTTTATACTTATCATTATGTTAAGACATAATCCTTAAGGCCAATCTTCAATGCCCAATAGGTATGACAAACCTTAATGTCGATGTTGAATGTCCAACACCCTTTCAAACTTAACCCTTTCCTTCTTCGTTTCTTTGAGGTACTCAGTATAAGGTATGACCAAAGCCCAAATTTTGAAGCCTTTTGAACTTAACTCAATCTTCCTTTATTCCTTTAAGGCATTCGGTATAAGGTATGACCGAAGCCTGAAGCCTAATCTCTTGCAGTAGAGAGTAAGCCTCAAGTTGTTGAAAACTTGAAGTCTGAAGCCTGATCGGACTTAACTAAAAATGACTAACTCTTTTCTCTTTAGCAAGCGATACAAGGTAAGCACAAGGCCCGATGCCCAAACTTTTGCAATTCTTCAAGGCTTGTTGAACCACACCCTAACGCCAATGAATCCTTCTCCCTAACATCCTTATGAAGCCCTCTTGACCTCAAACAACAACTCCTCATCTAATATCACTCATATCTCCTCCTGACCTTAATAAGGTTCCCCTTTTGACCTTAATGATAATCAGATTGCCAACATGCTATCAATCTAATTAAAGCTAGTTTCAGTCATCACTATCAAGTTAACTCTCTATTAACATCTTCCAATTACAAGATATGATGTTCTAATTCAGGTGTAGATCATAATTCAATGATATATCACAACCTCAATAGCAGTAAAGACAAGACTCTTCCTCCTTCCTTATTTACTTGTTATCTTAATTTCTCTAAGTTAAACAGTATTGTATGGGTTGAATCTTCACCTACTAGTTTTACTAAAACCTCTAAGGCTCCTTTAGTGATTTTAGTCATAATACTTGATATGAGGAACCTCAAGTGAATACTATAGGAGGCATTCACAATCAACATGATTCAAATGATAAGAAACAACTACTACTACAAGGGGGGCTTAACAACACGTTATAGCATGACAAATTATAATATCTATCAATGTAGATTTAGTCATTTACTTCAACAAAAGCATTCACATAAGAATTTAACTAATCTACTCTTAGAATCAAATATCTAAAAGTATAGTGGCACTCAAACACATTTGGATCTTGTAGCATCTAAATGATGCACTCTAAATCTAGACAATAGAGTAGCATAATTTTATAATAAAATGGGTTGTAACTTTGATATAAAGGGAGGGGCCTTACACCAATCTTCTACATGCACCATCTATTATTTCCAAGACAAAAATGGAGTAACTAATATTTTTTGGGAAATAATAGCCCTATAATATCATAAACATGAATGGTAATAAATATTTTTTTAATTCCACATCTCTATAATTTTATTTTATACTATGAAATAGATAATTTTTTAGGATTATCAATTATATGTTTGGTATGTTGGAGGAATATGCAACTAGCCTTTTCCATCCACTATTTCAATATTTTAGTGGTTACTTAAATAAATTTTCTAGTTGTTGGTAAATCCTTTTTGGTATAATTGTTAGAAAAATATACTTTCCCACTTTATAATATCTATTTAGTGGGAACCTATATTAATTTGATTCCTATCTTGAACTACCTATAAGATATCCTTAATCTTGACTACTTATTCTTCTAAGTAATTTGTATTGATGCAACACCACAAATAAATGAATTAAAACAATAATTCAAAAAGATGAGTACACTTGGTTTTGGTTTTAGCGTTTTCCATATTATTATCCTTTGAAAATTATAATCTCACTCTTGATAAATAGTTCCCAATGCACTAGACATATTTTATTATTATTTTGGTATGTTACATGTAATTTTTAAAATATAAAACTATTTTATTTAAAAACTTAACAATAAAAATAGAATATGCAATTGAAACCTAGAATTGAGAAATTAATTTTGGCATACTATAAACTTATCTTATGCTAAATATTAAAAAATGCGTAACCAAAATAACAAACAAGAATGGGAGGTCCTAGTAAAATTTTGTTTAGAAAATAATAGTTTGAGAAAGTAGTACACTACTTCTATTCCTACAAGATTATACTACACACATTCCATTTATGAATTGTCTCATCATAAGATCTAGAGGATTGATAAAAATTATGTGGATCTTCCACTTTTGTATAAAAATGACATTGTTGCTCACATTTATCATTATGGTGTTCCTCACACTCATTTTCCACTTTGAAAAGGTTGAATGATTTATTTGTATCAAGATACTCATGTAACAAACCAATTAATTCCAAAATAAGTGGAGGGTTAGAGAAGAAATATTGGAGAAGAACTCCTTCCATTAAATTCTATAAATAAATTGTATGAGCTAGAACTTCTAAAAATAGAGAGAAAAATAAAGGAAAATAGATACAATTTGCTTCAAGAAGTGGGGAGAAAAACCAACGCAAATAGAGCAGCACACATTTATAAACAATCAAACAAATTATAATTGTTTAATTTATGAGAATGTATGTACTTGGAAACTTTTCTATAACATACACCCTTCATAAGTTTGTTCTATGGATAAAAATACATTTTCTAGAATGAATCTACATCTTGTAATCCATCCACTTTGGAAAATATTATTAATATTTGTAGGTTTCTTGCATATTATTAATCATCGCCATTATTGATTGAAACTCAATCTCCATGTCACATTGCATTCATGTCAATCATTTAATTGTGTAGGTCATCTCAATCATCCAACATCACTAGTGACCATACCTCATTTAATTGTGTAGGTCATCTCAATCATCCAACATCACTAGTGACCATACCTCCTTTAATTATGTAGGTCATCTCAATCATTCAACATCAGTACTGACCATACCTCATTTAATTGTGTAGGTTTGTAGCTAGACAAACATTTTAATTATTTTGGTTCTTGAAGCTAGCTAGTAAGATTTTTTTCAAAATATTTATGTCTTTGAATACAGTGATAAGTATGAAACCTACATATAAACCAATTATGCATTGATCTATCTTTTCATGTCTTGTCATATTACAATGGATATCAAACTTTACTCTTTCCACGTGTAAAAATATAGATTTGAGGGATGTTTTCATAATTTTTAATGCCATTCAAGAAAGCATGTAGTAATAGAGTTGTAATTTTAGCACACATAATTTTAAAGTCAAGTAAATATTTTTATAAACTTAACTAAAAACACACACACATAACAATAACTTTCATTTATGTAGTAAGTATTCACCAATTTAGATGAATATATATTAATGACATTTTCTTAATTATTAGATAAGGAAATTAAATAAAAGCATTGTTGCTTTTTTTAATTCTCTATGATACTTGATTAAATAAGTGAAGTTAGATCCAACTGATGCATTAATATTCCTAACTCCAACAAGAACTAATAAAACATTATATGAACATACAAATTTTACTGTTACATAATTATACTAAAATATTTTTCTTAAATAAACACCTCAAATTAATATCTTTTAATATTTTAAATAAATACTATATTAAATATATTTCTATACATTAATACCAACATAGCTATCCTTACTCATACTTTTTAATATTAAAAATAAAATAAAAAATTATGTTTTGTCCTAAACCACTACTTTGGTCTTACTATACCTAAAAAATAAAAGTACAAATAAAACTATAAAGGAAGAGATAATGAAACTATTTATTATGTAGAATATTTTACTTCATAATAAAAAAATACTCTAAAAAGTTGAACGGTCAAATGTAGTAATGATTCAACACTTGAATGGACCATTCAAAAAAAATAAAAAAAATAAAAATATTTCAATTTAATAATTATGTTTTTGGTATGACTCCACTTTCTCCGGGCTTCCATACACGTGGGTGCACATGGTATGTTAATTTTCTCCATCTCCTTCAACTCATGTATAATCAATTTATTGCATACATTTATTAAATTCGTCTCTCCATACATTTATTAAAAGTCAAAATACATAACAAAGAGTATGTTGCTCATATGGAAAAAAACTAGAGAATTAATTGAGAGGCAGATGGTTGAAAATTGGAAATATTGAATTATTGAAAGATTTGGATGGAAATGTGAAGAGAAAATAAATGTATAATAATAAATGAATGTTAAATGGATAAGGTTTTGAAATTTGTTTTGTTATTAAACTTCAAAAAAGTGTTTCTTTGGTAGTGTAACTATTTATTATATTAGGTCTTTTTTTTGTTAGAAGATAAATTTTATTGGCTAGGATTAGTTTGTAACTATAAATTTATATTTGTGATCTATATTCATTCTGGTAAGTTGTAGATTTTGTTCTACAACTTTGCTTCATATTCTATCATCCACTATATCATTCTTAAAATTTTGGGCATTAGAACCATTGATAAATATTGTGTTAGGTTTTTGGTCCAACCAAGTTAGGGGGATAATGTACCTCAATCAACCCATGTTGAAATTGAACAATATTGAAAACAAGAAGCAAGTACCTAAGATGCAAATTCTTTACTCTTTTTATTGCACCAAATTGAAATGTGTCACTAATACTTGCTACCTACAATGATTGACACGAATTTTCACTTTAAGGGAGATTAGTCATATATGATTGGAATGAATGCATTGGATACCTTTAAATACAAGGATATAGAAACATATCACACAAACCAACGTTTATTCAAACCTAGGTGGGAAGGGTAAAGGTGGGAAATCAAAAAAAATTGAGCTAAGGCAAGATGACTATGAGGACAATCTCATGATTGGGAAATAATCCCAAGATAGGAAAGGGGTCACAATGGGTAACATGTGCATCAGAATAAGTGTGAGAATGAGAGTAATAAATAAGTGGATAGGGTGGTTGTATAAGGATGTGTGAACATTCAAAGAGGTATAAGTGGTAGGTATATAGAAAATTATATAATAAGGATGGTGGATGACATAGAGTGAGGGACCCAACTTTCCATTAAAGTATTCTATTGGTCAATATGTCTATATCAAAGCACTCCCCTCAAAAGAGGCAATAAACTAAATAGAAAATAACATGGTATGAAAATTTTACTAGTACATTTTCCCCACTTTGAGGTACATGTGAATTCTAGAATGATCATGTATCTCAAAATATGTAGCACTCACAAACATGCATGTAAATAAAATATCCAAATACAAAGAATATTGCCACGTGACCACTTTAAAGTAATGAACCTTATGAGGATATGATCATGTGTGTTTTCCTTCAATATATGTGTTTTTCCATAAGATGGATATTTATAAGCACCCATGTATATATACATATTGAAATATATGAACATTAGTGATAGGATATGAGCTTCTTCACAATTGATTATATCCATAAGATATAGGGAGTTGTAAGAAGAGTAAAACAAGTACATGGAAAGTAAATGTAATCTACTTGCATGTAAACATATAATCATGTAAATCTATAAGAATCTAAACTTGAAATAATAGACACATCAAGTCATATAACAATATAAATGTAGTCCATTTTTTTATTTTAAGTCCTTGGCATTATTTAAATATTCCATTTAAATAATCTTTTTAGTTTTTTATCTTTATCCAAATAGAAGAGTATTATTTTTTTCATTTTTAAAAGATTGGTAAAGTTTTTTGTTTAAATAAAATTCCTCAAATATAAGTTTCCCACACCAAAAAGAAAAGAATGAGGTTTTCATGCCAAAACAAGGGAAAAGCATGAAGTTGCATGAAAAATCAAATAGAAGACTCTTTGTTTGGGAGCTAAAAATAGAGGAGAAGGAGAAAACACCATGTTGAAAGAAGAGTTAGGTTTTCTTTTACTACTGGAGTGGAGGTTTCAAGAATCTTGCATGGAGATTTGAAGAGATTCCAAATTATATCGCCATGAAGACAAGGAGAAGGAGTTGCAACTGATCATGAGCCTTCCCAAGCATACCCACCCATGCAAACTTGAAAATATGGATTTCATTATGCAGGTGCATTGAATAAACCTTTCCTTCTTGCTTATTAACTCTCATTCATCACTCTTTAATACATATATAGTAGGTTATTGTAGTTATCTTCTAGTCTTTCATGATTAAATTCAAGAAGGGAAAATCACATATGATAGGCATAAGGAGGTTAAAAAATGTGTCAAAACCTTAACCTACATTCATAGTCACTTGAAAATTATAGAGACGTCAAAAACCCTGCTTAGTTTTTTGTATGTGGAGAATAAAGTGGCTCCCTCAAGGGTTGAGCCCAACATACTACTTCAATGTATCTCATCTAGGGTTTAAGTGCAAAAGAGTACAATCAAAACACCTTTGAAGATGCTTGAGTTCACCAAAGTTTTGAAACCCTAGTTAGATCAAATGAAGAAGCCATGATTATCACTATCAAACTCAATGAAAAGAGCAGTGATAGGTTAGTGGGTGACAATCTATCACTAAAATGATCAAGGGCAGAAGGATAGTGCATTGACATATGACAGTCCCCAAGTTCAAGTATAAGATGACAAATCAACATGGTAGTGAGGTTTGAAGAGATTGATATGATAATGCAATGAGTAGGGAAGATTTAAATTATCATAATCATTATTATCATAAGAGGCACAAATAATTTCATAGCAATGGTAGGGTTTGTAAAAGGAAATACCCTACATGAAGGTAGCATACCATAGCCATATTCACTTTCATAAATGAATAAACATAGTCTATCATGCGTTACAAATGGACATCTAAATGAAACAATCTCATAGTCAGGTCAAATGACTAGGGTTTTAGTGAAAAGGGGTGTGGGTTCCCAAATCTACATAAAATTGAACCTTAAATGTGTGTCATGTCTTATGCTCAGGTTCAAAGAGATATTTGGCCAACAAATGGGAGAATGATCTCACACTTTTCTCCCCTACACTTTAGGCTTTGCAAAACCTAGTTAGGTCTCCCTATATGGTACTAAATATAGATATGAAATAAAGTTTTATTGCATAACCTAGCAGATAACCTTCATACAAATAACAAGGGTTTATGTATTTGCAAAATGGAAGGAACTATCTTTGTTGTCTTTAAAACCCAAGTATAAAGTATGCAAATAATTAGAAATAAATATTATAGAAAGTAAAATTTGGTTTAATATTTGAAGTGTGTTTCTGAGTTTGAAGGAAAACCATTCAAAATAAACTAGTGCCTATCCAAGGCTACGGATTCATAATGTTGTACACATCCTTCATCACATTCTAAACATATCTTGATGATCAATCAACCATTAACACCATATGCTAATGAGATCAACTAATAACTAACAGTGCAACTTCTACTTAATAATCCAACCTGCAACAAAATATTCTCATTATTTTCATTGAAAGAAATTGCATTTCTCCTTGAGCAAACAGTAACCCTAAAAATAATCCAGATGTAGAAAATGTGCATGGAAATATTTACAGCCCTTGATTGTATTACTGAAAGAAATATTTCATTACAGACTGGAGACAAGATACATTGAGAGCATGCAAAAGCATGTATTCATTTATGCTACAATCAAGATATACAGTGCAACTACAGGAACATTTGCACAGCATGAGTCTCTAGTTTCATGCACAAAGCTAACAGTGTACCCCTTACAAATTCTTCACAAAATCCCGGAACCCCAAAGTATGAGACAGAAATTACATTTTAAAGAAGAGAAGAAATCACAGATTGAATCTCAATTTGATACATGTCACAAACTCAACCTTTAGATCTGCAAAAAATTTCCCCTTTACACATTCTTTTCCATCTTCTTTTGTCTTCATTCCTTTCAACTAAGGTTTGTATCCTCTTGCATTTACAAATCCCATGCAATATTTTTACCTATTTGTAAAAAGTCACTTACAACTGCATTTTCACCTAGCAAGTGAAAATTTCACTTCTAGGTAAAAACCCATTTCCCTGGCAGTGCTAAAATGCATTTTAACTATGCAAATTGATCCCCACAACCTTCATTTCTACCTTTTTTTCCCTATAATTAACCTAGAATTTAATTTAAATGGAAAATATGTAGCCATTTCATCTGCAAATAGTTTGACATTCTGTCAAATACTCATCCTACAACCAATTTTTCCTTTAATTAAGCCTACAATTTTTGCATTGAACCATTTCCACTTGAAATAAATTCAACATCCTCATTCTCTCATGAAACTAAAAATGCAACTTGGTCCAATTAAGAAGTGATTCCGTTCACAACAAAGCATAATAAATCCTCTAACCATGTGCCATTTTTCCAAATCTCCATGGGAGGATATTTTTGTGGTTGCAAGAGCACTTTTAGCTTGATTAGCACTGAGAAATCATTCACAGTACTGATCAAATCAATACCTCAACATTTGAAACCTCTTTCATTCACTCTGTAATAGAGAAAAAAACATTTAGATGGTTGTCATTGCAAAGGGACCATGTGCAAGTTGTTTTCATGTTGTCAGCAGCAAAAAACTTGATAAATTTCTACTAAAAATTGTTGTCAGAGTGTTGGAAAGGCTCCAGGAAAAACTTCATAAAGTTTGCAAAGTATTAAAGTTTGTAACGTATTAAATTTTCCCTAAATTCTTCCTATTCACGTGTATTTCCACTTTGGAAATATTTAAAACAGTTGGAATAATTTAAATATTAACATTTAAACATTAGAAAATATGCAAAATTTAATTTCTCTTGTTGGCCAAACGATGAAATTCATTGCACACAAATGAGAACCCCGAGAGCCAAGATTTTTGTGAGCGGGACTTTAATTAAATAAAAAATGGGTTTTCTATCAAATCTTGCCCAACAATCCAAATTTTGGTACCTCCTTTGTAAATGGGCCTACCAGAGGTGTTTGTTGCACCTAAAAGATATTAAAATAATGCACCATTTGACCTTGTATTTTGATGAAACTAGAAATGAAGATGTTTTAGGCCCAAGTAGGAAATGGGTTGCCTTCAGAATTTTGAAATTTGCAACTTTCCATAACACCAAATCTATCATGGTCGTAGTCAAAAAACACATTAAATAGGCTATCATAACTCATCCTAAAAGTACGAAACTAAGCAGGCATACTACCATATGTGCCAAGAAACTTTCTACCATACGAATTTGAATGAAGACCTCTGAGTTGCAAAATTTTAATTTTCAAAGATGGGCTCTAGGGTAGATTTGACAGGAAGTAGTCCTACATCTGTCATCAAACTAAAAGGGCATAGCCACTTCAAAAATTTGAAGGTGCCACCAGTGGCTCATGTTCAAGGATGCATGCCCCTTGCAAGCATGGTGAGATTCCAGATCTTTTGGGAATAGATCATGTGTCAAATCCATTTGGTTCTTTGTAATTGTACCTCTATGTTGCATTGAAACTCATTTTCAAACTTCATTTGGTGGCCTTAAGCCCCCAAAAATGGAGAACCAACACTTAACCCTGTCAAACACTTTGTTTTCTATTAATTGACTCAAACCCAACCTGCAAACATCATCATAAACTGCCTGCAAAATAACCTTGTCACTGAAATTTCCATTAACCATTATTACCATATCTTTGAGCTTGCCACTGTCAACATTAAATCTATTAAAATGCATTTTACAAAAATGTGCCAATTGAAATATATATATATATATATATATATATATATATATATATATATATATATATATATATATATCACACTTATCAAGTGAAGTACATTCATGTATAATGTGACATTTTGCATTATCTATCTCAGTATCATGCCCCATTAAATGATTTCTGAACTAGACTAAAAACTTGAAACATTCATATGTCATTACATAGCTGGTATCAATCAAACTAACTTCATTATTAGTTTGCACATAAAATATAAAACTTTCATAAAAAATTTGTTGGATAGTCCCATCAAGAAGCATATGCCCTAATTTATTGAAGTCAAATTGTAGCTCCAAGTTTGAGAAATCAAATTGAATAAAAGACTCATATAAAACCTTGGAGTCATCCTTTGATATTTGTCCCATATCTAACATGCATTCATTTTGTGCGATGAACATGAAGTGTTCATACACAGACATATGCTCAAATTAATTTGTATTACACTGACATTCACATATATTTAAGCATTGCAAATTAGTCATAATGTTACATGTCCCAGTGGTATGGAAATAAGATCTATCAAAATCCATAATATCCTTGTCCATATTCAAATCAAGGTTATCACAACAAAACTCAGTCCTATCAACATCTCATGCATCAATAAACATTTCCATCTCAAGTCCATACATGATGTCAAACTCATTCTTCAAACCATCATACAATTCAATTTGAAATGTTTCAAATAAAGGCTCAAAAATTTCACAACCTAATCCTAAGCCAAAATTTTCACATTGATTTTTCATTACATATTCGCTATTGCAATGAGTAACATAGTCAATACTACCTTTCACAATGTCAATAGGAACATCTGAATCATTTTGAATTCTAAGATTTTTAGAACTAATAGGGTCAATGGAAATACATTCATGTGCACGAGTAACTGTTACCAATTTTTCGCTATCAACTCAATTGGTGGAGTTGACTAAATACTGTTATATTTAAAAGTGGAAAATATAGTTATTTTTGCATATGCTAGGTGCTGATTGCATCTTATTTATCATTATTTATCAAGTGAGTTATGATTTGAAATGAGGAATCAGAATTTCAAAAGTTGCTATTCAATGTTTCAAAATCAAATGGAGTACAGAATTGAGCATACAACGATAAAGCAACAAAATGCTTTCATTTATTTCATAAAGTAATTCATATTTACAGAATTTCATTTGATTGCGAGAATTCAAATGATAGTACAAATTTGCATTGAGATGCATTTTTTCTTTTCGAAATGAAAAGCACAAGATTGAAATTAAATATCCACACATATTGTGGATGTAACTGTTACAGTACATCATAAGCATCACACTACACTATGGAAGATGCATAAAAGGAATAATCACATAAGTATAAACATAATCATCATTGCATGTTGATAAATGGAAGATGCAGAAGTAGTGCACCATTTATCTTCTTCGAGCTCCATTGACCTATAGGAAGGAAGAGAGGGATGTTAGAGCTCTGACTATGAATATACCTACATGAACCATCAATGATAATGTAGTATGCTACTAATCATACTCTGAAACAATCAAGAGAAGTGTAGAAACATGAGCTGAAAGAGAGACATCCACATCATGATATATTGTTTTATGCTAACATTGTTTGTTTCTTTGTGCAGGTATAGGGAAAATAATGAAGCTGATTATCATTTGAAGACCAAGCATGTGGAGGAAAACGGACTCCCACAAGGGTAGAGCTTGGCATACTACCCCTTATTCATTACAAGTGGGCTAAGAATGAGATTGCAATCATCATGTTCATCAAGAAAGGAAATATACAACTAGAAGAGTAAAACATAATTCATCCATTAAGCCATCAAGACAACTATTCATTCATAGCAGTCAAAAATGTTTTTGAAAGCTACAGGTGGACAGTTAATTTAAATCAACTTGATTAATTCAACTGAGTACATTCATCTCAAACACTGATGTATGCTTATTTAAATCAACTTGATTAATTCAACTGAGTACATTCATCTCAAACATTGATGTATGCTTACATTCTTCTACCATAGTATTATTTGTTCATCATGTTCATGATATTATGCAAGGTTCAATAGTGTTCTTTCTCACAATCAAGGATAGTGAATAGGCATACATAATGCCTCAACAAAGATAAATGTTACAAATTTTCATTTTAGAGGAGAGCAAGTGCATGGAACAGTTTTATCAAATGGAGCATAAAAATGCATGAAGAGTGTCAGGTAGAAGAGCATACTTTTAAAGGACAATCAAGCATGGAGACATGTGAAGGAGTTTCAAATTTTAATCAGAATAGTGGAAGGAAACAAGATCAATATAGTGACCAATAGCCAACTAATTAGTGAATGATTCAACAAGATAGCAAGTTTCAGTTTGGCTGAGAATGCAAAATATCTCACTGTTTTGAAAAGAAGACAATCGGAATACACTGTTTTGGATATCTGTGTTGTTCTATCATTCAATTGTTTTTTCATTCAAACTATAGCTTCAAAAAAGAAATTACAATTATCAGGCAGGTTTTCAAGGATTCATATACATAAAGTCATTTTTAGAATGAACAACATGTATACATTGAACATGATATGAATGAAGGTTTGGAGTGCATCTTTTAAGAATGTAGCTATGAGTGCATGAGAGACTAAAGAAAAAAAATAGTCTACAGATTCAATTAAAAGGATTTTTGTGTGAAAGGAGGGTTCAAAACAGCATTGAAACAACACTACAAAATGTTATTGAAGTGCAGATATATGAAGGTTTCTAGAAAATATTCAGTTTTATCATATTATGGTGTACCCATGTTAAGAAATAGCATAGATTTCTCTAAGTTTCCAAATACCCATATGTTGAATTGAGGAATTTATGAATGTAACAAAAGCCATGATGGAACAAGCCCAGAATTTGAATACATAATAAAATACAACTTTGTTTATTTTTTTTCAGAATACCCACATTGGGGTTTTGAATTAAAATACAAATATTACAACTTGCAGTGACACCCATGAGAGGGTCTTTAAAGAAATAACAGAAAGTGATGCAAGGTAACTTTCAAATTCCCAACATACCCACATTGAGGTTTGAGTTTAAAAGACAGATTTAATACCATTTCTAGGTTACCCATATGGAAATTTCTATAGATAAACAAAATAGATGCTTTCTATTATTTTAAAAGTCACCCATGAGAGTTTTTTATAGGAAACAACAGAAAGTAGAAGAAATCATGATGAGTCATGTTCAATAAACACAAATTTCTTCAAAATTCTGAATACCCACATTAGGGTTTCGAATTTAAAGACAAGATATTCCAATTTTCAGTTTACCCATTTTCGGTTTACCCATGAGGGGTTTTATAAGGAAACCACAGATATTTCAAAGGAAAGCAACAGTCATAGTGGGTCGAGGGAGCTCCATAGGAGGTGAGATTTCTGCAAAATAATGAATGCCCACATCTAGTTTTGTTTCTGAAAGTGCAAAAGAAGTAGAAAACCATCATGGGTCGAGCCCAAAAGTATTCAGAAAGCTCATGATAAGTTGCACATGACACGGCCTGGAGAGAATATTTATCTCTTCAAATGATTGTTAATATTTAGAAAGAAGGGACCCATTTGAATTTTTCTTCAAATCTATTAAAAGTCACAATAATACAAAATAAATAATGGAGCTTACCATGCGTGCAAAAGAAGACAAGTTTACTATTTCAGGCCAATACAAGAACACTGGTCACGGCCATAGCCTTCACAGGAGACTCCAAACTCAAAGCCCGAGCTCACTCAATGGCGCCTCACAGTTGAGAGAAAACAAGAAATAAAACAAAGAGACAAAATATGTCAAAAGCCATCATATTACAATCAAAGGCCATGACTTTTAAGCCAAATATTTTCAAAAAAATGATGTAAAAGAGGCCATGAAATGGATTAAAGAACAGTTTACCATGCATTTTGTAGGGGAATCCATCTACAGGAAGGTCGATAGCCACGTTTTCAAGCTCCCAGCTCAAACCCTATCTTCATGGTGGTGGCGCATTCTTCATCCCAACAGCGTTTTCTCTCAAAATCCCCAAAGTGCGAATGATGTGCTTTTAGGGTTTCACCTTGGTTTTCTTTTTCCATTTCCCAACCCTAATTCAACTTAAGGTTTTTGTCACTTTATTTTATCTCATGCATTCTTAAGTCGACCCTTGTGAAGATTTTCATATTTCAATTTTTCCAAGTCTTTAGGATTGTTAATCACATTTTATGACCTTAGACTTTGGGGTATACACAAGATACTTATGGTAGCCGATTAAAAGCCTTGGTTTTTTTTTTTTTATGCCTTTGATTTCATTTTATTGATTTTAGAGAAATCACTAGTTGCCAATGCCTAGATTTTCTTGATGGAAATCAATTCTATAGGAGGGGATTTTATCAAAATAAGTGACTAAGGTTTTCCATTTTTATTTCCTTGGTAAAGCATGTGCTTTGGCTTTATTTTCTAAATTGATTTTATAGAAATCAATTACAGTATAAAGGTGATATGCATCATGTGTTTTATGATTTTTGAGAAAAATCAAGCATTGTAAATGGAGATGTATGTTGTAATTTTGCAAAAGATTTCAAAACAATCTTTAATAGCAAAATTAGGTCAAATTGAGAGAGTATAAGATTTGCAACTATGTAAAGCAAGGATAAAGTAGATTGTTTTATTCTTTGCTATTTTTAGCAAAAAAAGAAAATTCCTTGGGTCGGATTTGAGATTCCTCTTGGAGAGATAAGTTGTTTTATTTTCTTTAAAAGCAAATTTAGTCTATTTTTAGAGGTTGGACAATATGTGTTGGTGTAATTAATATTTAATTACACTTTGCATAAGTTTACTTAGGCTTTATTTAATTCCTAAGTTATAGGTTTTATCCTTATCTTATCGAGCTATCTTATTGCTCAATATAAGATTAGGTTTATGCATATTTCCTTTTATAAAGCAAATTATCTCTTGTAATATTTGGTACTTCGAATATATCAATTTGCACATCTTTTCCAAATCTCTTCTTTCTTTTTTTTCTCTTCTGTGGAAGGTGATTTTTCTAGTTTGCAATCAGATCTTGGTTTCTAACAAGGTAT
>VDFB02142315.1:0-23741 GCA_007258455.2 Sequoia sempervirens | reverse complement strand
TCGCCTTGAGTCCTTCCGTGAATCTCTCCAATTCGCGTTCGTAGGGTTTTGAAGTATCCAGGATGTCCTGCTGTAGGCATGTCATGAAAGGCTCGCATAACAATGTTCTTCACCTCTGAACCGGGAATCAGAAATATCCTGTGCTTGTAAATGATCAAGTCATTCACAAGTGTATACCTAGTATCAACTGCTGATCCTTCAACAATACTGGAGGCCCAACTATCCTTGGCATACTCTGCCACTATCATATGCCTCCAATCCTCCGAGATATGAACCATAGTGCTCAAGTACGGTCTACGTGAAAGCGCATCAGCCACTACGTTCTGTGTACCTTTGATATACGAAATATCAAAGTCGTAAGCCTGCAACTTACTGACCCATTTCTGCTGCCTGTCATTAAGATCTCGCTGCCCTAAAAAGTGTCTCAAGCTGTTGTGATCGGTTTTAATACAGAATTTGCTGCCAACCAGATACTGCCTGAATTTTGCTAAGGCATGCATAATCGCGAGCATCTCCTTATCATATATGCTATACAATCTCTCGGGTCCTCTGAGCTTGCGGCTCTCGTACACAATCGGGTGCTTGTCCTGCATAAGCACCGCACCAATGCCCTCACCTCGGGATGCATCATATTGAAGCTCAAACGTTTCAGAAAGCTCCGTAGTGCCAAAACAGTATGTGGTCAACCTTGAACTTCATAAACACTCCCTGCGTCTCTAAGTCCAAACAAATGCCCCTTTCTTCATCAAACTGCCATCAGAGCTGTAATACGTCGTGAATAACCATTCACGAACCTACGATAGAATCCACACAAACCGAGAAACCCCCTCAACTGTGTCAGGTTTGCCGGTGTGGGCCAATCAATAATGGCACGGATCTTCTCAGGATCCATCCGCACTCCATCTGCACTGATAATATGACCTAGATAAAGCAATTCGGTCATTCCCAAGTCACACTTGGATTCCTTGGCATACAAGGACTCCCTCTCCAAGATACTCAACACTGTCTCCAAATGAGCTAAGTGCTCCTGCCATGTCCTGCTATATATGAGAATATCATCGAAGAATACCAAGACGAACCTCCTCAGTGTGAATGAAAAACCCGGTTCATCGTGGACTGAAATGTAGCCGGCGCATTAGTGAGCCCAAATGGCATCACTACGAACTCAAAGTGCCCACAATGACATCTGAAGGCTGTCTTCTCTATGTCCTGCTCACGGACTCTGATCTGATGATAACCCGACCGTAAATCAATCTTAGTAAAGTAACAGGCACCATGGAGCTCATCAATAAGCTCATCAATCCTCGGTATCGGGTATCGGTTCTTGATTGTCCTCTTATTCAGGCCCCTGTAATCAATGCACATACGTAACGTTCCATCCTTCTTCTTCACCAATACTACAGAAGAAGCGAACGGTGATTTGCTTGGTCGAATGTGACCCATAGCAAGTAACTCCTTTATGGTCTTCTCTATCTCATCCTTTAATCTTTTAGGATGCCTGTAAGGAGTTATCATAACGGGTTTTCGCGACCCTCCTCGAAAGCTCAATGATGCTCTATGCCTGCCCGGAGGTTCACCTCGCGAATATCACCGAACACCTTTGTCATGCTTGGATTCTCAACTTCGAATGTCCTGATGATACTCGCCTTTTGCCGCCCCTCCCAGAAGGTGCTAAAATGACACTCGGCAGCCCACTCTACCATGTCATGACGCATGAGCCGCTCCATTCGGCAAAAAGAAATTGTTTTAAGGTCGCTGTCCCGTATTGCCTTAAGTATGTGAGTCTTCCCGTCGACCTCAAAACAAATCTCCATGTCCTTGAGACAAAGTGTGACCTCCTCCAATGAATGTAACCACTTCATTCCTAAGACCAAATCAATGTCTCCCATATTAACAACGTAATAATCTGCCTTGAACTCATAGTTGTTCAAGCGTAAAGGGAGATCCTTAATCATGCGTTCGCATCTCAAAGTGTATCCATCTGCCACTTTGACTCTGATGCCCTCGAACTCCTCGGTGATGAGTCCACGTTTCTCAACGAACCTAGCATCTATGAAATTATGCGTGGCTCCTGTATCTAATAGGGTAATGACCCTCTGTCCTGCTAACACACCACGAAGCCGGAAAGAACCCTCCTCAAGCAATGCTAGATAAACCGGCCTCCCTCAGACTGAAGTCAAGCCGTCAGCTTTCTAAAGCTCGCCTCGACTAATCATCCTCAATGCTGTTCGAATTTCTGATTCGGGTCCTCATAATATTTCACATCACACGCATTTGCCTTGGTTCTTAGGTCTTAGAGGACAATCGTGATTGGCGCCATATGGTCCTTGCGAGAAGCAAAGCTTCTTCCCGCTGGTCATTAGTGGCCCCACGCATCCAAAGGTGGAATGCAGATTTACTCTTCGAATCAACAAGCTTAAAGTATGATTTTTCCTGTTATAATCAGATTTATCCTTATTTTTATTAAAGCCCTTGTTATCTCTGAATGATGAAGAACCTCTGGAGTTGAATCTACTCGACGGGGCTGCTAACTCCATGTTCCGTGCTTTCTTCATCGCCTCCTGTAATGATGGAGGATCAAAGGCTTTGATCCAGCCTCTCAGTGGCTCTGTCAAACCCTCCATGAAGAGTACTACCAATCTCCTATCTGATATGTTCGGAACCATGACGGATAGCCTCTGAAAGTCACTGATATAAGTCTCTAGACTGCCACTCTGCCTCAACTGTGCTAGATCTCTGAAGTAGGTTTCCGGATCCTTCCTATCAAACCTCTCAACCAATCTGTCTACGAACTCCTGGTATGAAGTGATCCTGTCATGATGTAATGTCACCATGCCGTGGTGCCACCAATCATAGGCAACTCCCTCGAGGTGCAGTGTAGCATATCTAATAGCGTCTCTCTCAGCCATCGGACGCAAAGTGAGGAATGTATCAAGCTTGCTAATCCAAGCTTGGGCTGTCATCTTCCCACTACCATCGAACATCACCAGATTCAGCCTGTTTGTTGCATGTTTCAAATCATTGTTCTGGTATCTGGGTCTCCAATCCTGACGAGCCCTGTTGTGTTCTCTCCTCTGAGTGACAAAACGGTCGAAGGTAATTCTTTCTCTGACCGCAGGTGGTATCAACTCCCATTCCTCGTTCGCTGCCATAAGATTATCAGCAAACAAATCCTCGTGCTCCTCATCTGGTATAGCCTCATCGGGCTCTAGTCTCGTGAAAGTAGGCCTAGTAGGCCTATCTGCTGTCCGTGACACTGTCCTAGGAGCTCTCCGTGACCCTGCATCACTCCTGTCATCGTCACGATGTGGTGACGGTCTCCTCGAGGTACCCAATCTCTGCAGTGCTGCTGCCACCTGCTGTAGTACATCATCGGAACGACGTTGTCCTGCACGAAGATCTCTCGAAAAGCAAGACCTTCGATCGCCCCGATCTCTAAGACTTCGTGGGATTCTCGCCCTAGGTATGTTTGTCCCGGCCGCCTCTATCATTCCCCGCCGCCCATGATTTCGGCTGCTCGCTTCAACCGCTTGCCTTTCAATCAGTGCACGTCTGCGAGTATAGTACCTGTATGTATCAAATTCCTCTGGCTGCATGTGATGGCTAAACCCTCAGGATGGTAGGATTTAGCTCTGATACCACTGTAGAAACCCTAGTTTCCCCTATTCTCCGAATCTGACTGTCTTTCTGATCTTTTTGAAGGTTTTTGGTTTTTTTGCTTGTTTTTGTGTTTTTGAGCAATAAATGAAAAGGTACGACTTTGCTTGAAAATAACAATAAATTCTATAAAAATTATCTAGCTCTTGAAAATGATGAGAAATGGATGCCAGTTTATTTATTTCTCTTCTGGAGCGATTACAATGAATATTCAATTATAGGCAATGAATAAAGCAATGGATTTTTAATATTTAAAGAACCTGATTTCAGCCGCCATGAATGAGATATGAGATGGTACGGCTCACTGTTGACACACCCTTCCTCTGCCAGATGCTACCCAATTGCTCTCTTGATATTTGCGCCTCTTCTGGTGAAGACAAATGATGAAGAAGGAAGGCGTTGTGCTCTGGAACAAAAAGACGTCCTTGCTGATATGTACGGCCTGCTGCAGGATGGTACGGCCTGGTAAATGACAGCAGCAATAATAAATTTGTACGGCTCCCTCAAGTTTCTCCCAAGCTCTCTGAAAGGTGCGCCTAAAGGAATGAATGACTTCTGAATGCAAAATACTCTGAAACTCTGTAAATAGATAACTTCTGAAGCTCTGTGATTTCTCCAGAATGAAGAAACCTCTGCTGCAATAAATCAAGTGGTATTACACACCCTCTGAATTGCTTCCAGTGGAGATGGCTCGTTCCCCAAGGAATTCGAACTTGAAACCCTAAAGTCTCTTGTTCAGATCAATTTGATCAGTTTCTCAAAATCAATAATCTCATAATGGCACAATTCCCAAGGCAAATGCACTATAAGGCTGAAAAGTGCGATTTCCTTAAGAATAGGGTTTCATTAAAATATTCACTTTTAATTCTTTTAATTTCTCCATAGTCTCACTGAATATTTTAATATAATTTAAATGTCAATTTTGGCCCCCTTCTGATGATGGTGCACCCTCAAGAAGAATCACTTAAGTTATAATTAATATTATAACTTTATATTATAATCATTAAATAATTAATATTTAATTAATGCAATTAAATATTAATATTTCTCTCGCGTTCAACCGATGACTGCCCCGTCTGTCGATAACATCAAGTGAGATCAACGCCAAAGTCATATACCGCTAAAAAAGGGGTGGGGTCCCCGCCTTCAAAGCGGCTAACCGTCGAAGTCTCCCCTCTTAAAGATACCGACAAACTCGCTAATCGGTGCCAATAAGTGACCCTCTATCAGCCTATCGGCTCACGAGGGTCGTAGGTGATAGGCCAATCTTGTACCCGAGAGATGTCACCGAAGGGGACATGACAAAATGTGGCACCAAAATGAGGGTTGGAAACCCTTGCACAAGTGAATACCAATGACACCTAAATTTCGAATTTTGAAACTCAATTTTCTGCCCTAATTTTTGCACTTCAAATTTTCTGCTCTAACCCTAGATTTCTGATCTGATTTTCTGATTTCAATTAAACAAGAACAGCAAACATATATGCCTCCAAATGCTCGAACAAATAAGGAATTATGATTATCTTTCCAATCATGAACACAACATTTTGTTTCAGATCTGATCAAGTACTTATAATAGCCATATAGCATGCTAACACATCATGTAAATCACACCAAAACACATGCCAAATAGATAGCTTGGTTATTAGATGAATTGGACAAAGATCCAACACCAAAAATGTCACCAAATGATATGAAAGCCAACCACAGTAGTCTACTGTCATATATCAGAAATAGGATGTCTGAAAATGCATCAAATACCATGGGCAAGCATGCCAAACATGCCCAAATATCAGCTAACCACAAACTGAAAAAAACCATAAGGTTTTTACATACCAAACATGCAAAAATGGCTACCAAATGATGGAATCACCTCATCAAATGTGGCACCAAAATGAGGGTTGGAAACCTTTGCACAAGTGAATACCAATGACGCCAAAATGCTACTCCCAAGAAGGCAAATTAGGCTTTCTCTACTGCTGGTGCAAATCTAAAGCAAACACAACACCAACTTCCCCCAAATGCTCAAATTTGTCCTTCAATGTTGGCCGTCCTTCCCATCTATGGCGCACCACTTCTAGGGCCAAACCCTAGTCACATCACCCTCCAAAACATGCCAGCAAGTCTGATCCATAGATCTCATTGGAATCTCTACTCTTCTTCAAATGATGCCAATGAAGTACAAGTAGACCTCCATTATGAATCTTCTCCAAGATGAATTAGGTTATAATGTCCCACTTTTTTATGTGTCGACATAAAATTAAATAATTAATTTAATTTGTCGAAAAGGGTGAATTAAGAAAGGACAACTTAAAATAAAGGTGCAAAAGTAACTTAAGTTATTAAAGAATTTAAAATATTCATTTAAGTTACTTTTTGAATGAATTCTCAAAAGAATTAAAATAAAGGGAAAAGGAAAAGTGGAGAAATCAAGAGGACATGAGGAGTTAGGAAGAGGCAAAATAAAAGATTTGGGAGAGCTCATTGCAAATAAGCTTGGTTTATTTTGGTTCTTTGGAGAACTGGTTTGCAGGACTTGAGAGCGAAAACCCTACAAGTTCATCGATTTGGACGAAAACCCAAATCTATTGCAGGTGGAACCATTCAAGTTTCGCGCTTCGTCTCAGCGTTGCAGTTTATGAATTTCATGATATCCTGTTTCAAAACAAAATTCAAAGGTATTTTAAGTCTATGTCACTAAAGGTTTTCGTACAGCTGGAATAAGGTGATATTTTAACACAATTAGTGCAATTAAATATAAAATTCTTTAACATGTAAATGTGGCAACATTGTAGCTGGGAATCACTTTGTATTTACACAGACAATATAAAGAAGGGAATTTAATATCCTTGTGTTTGTGGTAATATTCCAAACATTTATAATTTTTAAGATATTCAATGAGTCGGGAGCTGCTTTATATATTTGATGTCGTACATGATTCTGGAAAAGTAGAGTAGTCTGAATTTAATATTTCTTAGCCTCAAAGGAAAAGCATATTACTGAAACTATCGATTCCTGTATCGGAGTATTGAAGAATACCAAATACAAATTATGAACCTTGTCATTAAGCGACAGTTCATCTGTATAATGGAGACCGTGGTAATATGAAGTAGTGGAATTTAAAATAAGGACCAGATGTCAATTAAAGTAAGAAAACATCTTTGAACAGCCGATTCCTAAATCTGTGTCATCAAATAAAGCACAAGATAGCAAAGAATTAAGGTGTTGAATTATCTATGCCAAAGCTACCACTAAGTGACTGAAGTTGGCAATATCACGGGTTTGTAGAGGCCAATTTATTCTTGGAAAGGTGGAACATTGTGCAACCATCGCTACGATTAGTAAATAATATCGGCCTTTATTAAAGGATGTGAACAGCCGTAATGAGCCGCTCAAGTACATGACATGTCGCCACAACTTAATAGTCTCCTAACTTCCTTCTGCAAATGCATGCTACAAACTAAAGGTGCCACATATTTTCCATAGCCATCACACTTAATGACAACGCGGCTTAGAACCATTTGACAAGTCGGGTTAGTGGCTAGTTGAGTCATACGATATTAATATTTGGAGGACAATTTAGAAGGAATCGAAATTCAATACATGTTCAGGCCCTATTCTTGATGAGTCAGGAAGTCTTTAGAAAAGTTGTTTCTTTTTAAAGAATCGAACAAGGTCATATGATTTAAAAGACAAGTGATACGTGAGACCCAAATATGGAGTATAGTGTATGATACCTGGCATGGCTTATGGGATGAGAATTAGGCAAATTCAACGCCAAGCTAATAAGATGAAGAGTCCGGATTTTTGCAAGGATCCTCTGACATAGAACTATAACATATTTCCAAATTGTTGTATGAATTTTAGAAGTCAATATCATTCAAGGAGGCAATATCAAGTATTGAGCAAATTCAATAGAGTCGTGTCAATTCTTTAAGCAGCCGTTATAAATCCAAGAATTGATAATACACTGGTCGCCGCTTCATATCCTTCAACCACCTTGTGTTGTGGCCATCAAACTTCTTAAGCTCTATTGTCTTATGTGTTGTGCACTCTATGGAGGCAACATATGAACTTTAGGAGGGCAACGTGGACATTTGAGAAGCCGTGGCATTTTTGGTGAGTCGCACTTGTGAAGGAGGTCTGAGAATATTTGATATTAAACAGGCAGCATGGAGAATAAGCAGTTGAGTTTGGAGTCTTATGTGATGGGTAATATATCCATTGGGGCTATTTAAAAGTGGAGGGGTCGTGCTGTTGGGTGAAAGTCTTGAGACTCCTAAGGATTTCTTATTATTATTTAACAGGTCAACATTATTGATGTCATATTTTGTCTTGTATTGTATGATAAATACCTTCAGGCAAAATTCTTTGAGTCTATCAATTGGAATTGCATCGAATAATATTAAACCCATGTGTTGTGAAATATTTAATTTGATGTTGTTGTGTTTGTGGAATTGTGGGAATTTGTTATTAAGCAAAACTGTATATAATCATCAATAAAGTGAAAGTAAACTGAATGCATACTCAAAATTAAGGAAGAGCAACTGTTTGACGAAATGCCTGAGCAGTCCTATTGGTGAGAATTAAAAAAAAAATGTATACAGAACAAGGTAGGCCATTATAGTGGTATCAGGGCAGTAGATTCTGCCATCAAGCGGGTTCTATCATGAAATATTAATAGCAGAAATTTTCAGAAATTTTCAGATCACTTGTATGTTGGGTGTTTCAGCAGAGATGAAGAATTGCATGCAAGAAATCATGACAAAAATGATGCAAAGCTTTGAAAAATATGATAAGGCTTTAACGAATTTATTAGAGCATTCAAAAGAGATATACTCTCTCATTGCAGATGAAGAGAAAGCAAATACTAAAGGAAAGGAATCTCTCAATACAGGGAAAAAAGAAACCAGCAAGAATGAGCTTAGAAGACAAAATCGTTGTTTCTCATGTAGAGGAATTTGGGAGCCTAAACACCAATGCACAAATAGAAAGGTGAAGAAGCTCGAAGAAGAAATCACGGAAGAAGAGGTTGGAAAAGGGTTGCAGGTGACTGAAATTGTTCCTAATTGTTCTGATGTTACAAATATTGAAGATGGAGTTAGTTCTTCAAGTGTTTCCACCAGCGAAATAGGGTACATTGATCTTCATGATAGTGTTGAGATTGGGCAATCTGTTGATCTGAAGTTCATTGAATCAGCAAAAGAGAATGTAGAGACAAACAATCAGAAGAATGATTTTCACAATGTTTTCTTCCAGCAGGGTAATACCATGGACACTAAGGAAAACCGAATTTGGAGATGATATGGTTTCTACACATGAAAGTAAATCAGAAAATTTGATGTGTGGCAGCCCAAGTCACATTGATGAGTTTGATCAAAAGCCTTTGGCATTGCTAGATTTGAAGGACCAATTGATGGTTACAAATGAAACAGTGGTGCAAGTGTTCACAAGGGTGGATGATACTCACAAATACGTTGAAGAACTCATTTGGGAAGCTCAAATTGAGAAGAGGAAAAAGGGAGTTTCAAGTGGAGTCACTCTCACTCAATTGTACACTATTAGAGAAGATTTGGAAATAATGAAAACAGATTATTTGCAATTACTTATGGACAGGGATCTAGCTTTGAAGTATGATGAAGACAAAGAAAAAGAAGCTGATGGTCTCTACTTACAGTTAAGTATGACTCACTTTTCATTATACAAAGCAAAAAAATTTAGTTCTAGTGCAACCACACCCACGGAGGATGAAAGTGAAACAAGGAAATTGGAGACTATGAAATTAGTTGAAAGGATTGAGGAATGTCATAGATGTGAAACATTGTATAATGATTCTAGTAGTCCTCATATTAGAGAGATTCGGGATGCTGATAGATATCGGAACCTATATCAAGAATTTGAATTCTTGAATTTTGAGGATCAATTTTCTCACACAGGTGCAAATTGCAGCCATGATATAGCAGTTAAAACAGGTATTGAAAGCAGTTTTCAGCGTGCTACACTTCAAGAATCAGCAGTTATTGAGGAGCGTTCAATGTTGGATGGAGGAGTACATGAAACCTATAAAGACACCATTGAAAGGAATGAAGAAGATGTGGATACTATGAGCGTTAACAGTAGTCTAGTGTTTTGGTATGAGCCTCATACACTATTTGGATCTCTTAATAATGTTGAACATCTTGAATTGGATGAAGATTTGCATGAGATACAAGATGATACTGACAAAAGGTATGAAACAAATGTTGAATTCATGATGCTGAACAGCAGTCTTTTATCTCTATATGGTTTTGTTTATCATATGTTATATAAAAATCTTAAGTTTGACATTGGTAAAGGGTCTCGTCTTGTTGATACTCAAAATTTTAGGGAAAAGGAGGAAATAATGTTTATGTGTCCAAGTCACTCATGAGACATGATACTTCATAATGAGTATACTAATCTTCACCTCCTGAAAATGCATAACAACAATATGCACCAAATTGGGGAGGAGTGTTCAGATTTGATTCTTTGGTCTCCTACCTACACATTAGTGTTTAATGGTTGCTCTATGGTGCTGATCATAAAATTCTCAGACATTGCATTGATGTTAGCATTAGATTGTTTGGATTGGTGTGCGCATGTTTGTCACTATGGCACTTGGGAATTGAATGATATTTCTATCATTGGGGAGGAGTCTACAATCAATTTTTGGTGCGCAAAGCCTATGTGTACAAGAAGTTTTCTTATTTGCAGCTGCTACTCAAACATCGTGATTCCAATTTATATAGTTTTGGCTGAGGAGTCTACAATCAATTTTTGATGCGCCAAACCTATGCATACAAGACGTTTTCTTATTTGCAGTTGCTACTCAAACATCGTAATTCTGATTTATATAGTTTTAGAAGATGAGTTGATTAAAATTCAGAATTTGATGATTATATGGCAGCAAAGTAAGAATAATTCTCAGATATGATTCAGGATTTTTGTTATCTCATGTTGTTAAGTAATGGTTATGGCAACTCTTTCAATTCGCTGGTCCATGTATCTTTTGATGTCCATTTGAATTTGGTATGAGGAGTTGATGGTTTTTATCAGAGTGGCGCAGCAACAGCTTGATAGGTTATTTCGAAGACTGGTTTGGCATCCCGGAATCACATATGCTTTCAGTTTGTTTCAGTCAGGTGGCTTGGTAGTTGTGCTATCATTTCTTGAAGACAAGCAATATTTGGGAAGGGCGGACTGTAATGTCCCAGTTTTTTGTGTCAACATAAAATTAAATAATTAATTTAATTTGTCGAAAAGGGTGAATTAAAAAAGGACAACTTAAAATAAAGGTGCAAAAGTAACTTAAGTTATTAAAGAATTAAAAATATTCATTTAAGTTACTTCTTGAATGAATTCTCAAAAGAATTAAAATAAACTGAAAAGGAAAGGAGGAGAAATCAAGAGGACATGAGGAGTTACGAAGAGGCAAAATAAAAGATTTGGGAGAGCTCATTGCAAATAGGCTTGGTTTATTTTGGTTCTTTGGAGAACTGGTTTGCAACACTTGAGGACGAAAACCCTACAAGTTCATCGATTTGGACAAAAACCCAAATCTATTGCAGGTGGAACCATTCAAGTTTCGTGCTTGGTCTTAGCGTTGCAGTTTATGAATTTCATGATATCCTGTTTCAAAACGAAATTCAAAGGTATTTTAAGTCTATGTGAATTTTCGCACAACTAGAATAAGGTGATATTTTAACACAGTTAGTGCAATTAAATATAAAATTCTTTAACATGTAAATGTGCCAACATTGTAGCTAGGAATCGCTCTGTATTTACACAAATAGTATAAAGGAGGGAATTTAATATCCTTGTGTTTGTGGAATATTCCAAACATTTATAATTTTTAAGATATTCAATGAGTTGGGAGTTGCTTTATATATTTGATGTCGTACATGATTCTAGAAAAGTAGAGTAGTCTAAATTTAATATTTCTTAGCCTCAAGGGAAAAGCGTATTACTGGAACTATCGATTCCTATATTGGAGTATTGAAGAATAACAAATATAAATTATGAACCTTTTCATTAAGTAACAGCTCATCTGTACAATGGACACTGTGGTAATATGAAGTAGTGGAATTTAAAATAAGGACCAGATGTCAATTAAAGTAAGAAAACATCTTTGAACAGCCAATTCCTAAATCTGTGTCATCAAATAAAGTACAACATAGCGAAGAATTAAGGCGTTGAATTATCTATGCCAAAGCTAACACTAAGTGACTGAAGTTGGCAATATCACGGATTTGTAGAGGCCAATTTATTCTTGGAAAGGCGGAACATTGTGCAACCATTGCTACGATTAGTAAATAATATCGGCCTTTATTAAAGGATGTGAACAGCCATAATGAGCCACTCAAGTACGTGACTTGTCGCCACAACTTAATTCAGTCTCCTAACTTCCTTTTGCAAACGCATGCTACAAACTGAAGGTGCCGCATATTTTCCATAGCCATCACACTTAATGAAGACACGGCTTAGAACCATTTGACGAGTCGGGTTAGTGGCTAGTTGAGTCATACGATATTAATATTTGAAGGACAATTTAGAAGGAATCAAAATTCAATACATGTTCAAGCCCTGTTCTTGATGAGTCAGGAAGTCTTTAGAAAAGCCGTTTCTTTTTAAAGAATCGAACAAGGTCATATGATTTAAAAGACAAGTAATATGTGAGGCCCAAATATGGAGTATAGCGTATGATACCTGGCATGGCTTATGGGATGAAGATTACGCAAATTCGACACCAAGCTAATAAGAAGGTGAGGAGTCGGGATTTTTGCAAGGAGCCTCTGACGCAGAAGTAAAACATATTTCCAAATTTTTGTATGAATTTAGAAGTCAATATCATTCGAGGAGGCAATATCAAGTATCGGGAAAATTCAATAGAGTCGTGGAAATTCTTTAAGCGGCTGTTACAAATCCAAGAATCGATAATACATTGGTTGTCGCTTCATATCCTTCAGCCACCTTGTGTCTTGGCCATCGAACTTCTTAAGCTCTATTGTCTTCTGTGTTGTGCACTCTATGGAGGTAACGTATGAACTTTAGGAGGGCGACATGGACATTTGAGAAGCCGTGGCATTTTTGGTGAGTCGCACTTGTGAAGGAGGTTTGCAAATATTTTATATTAAACGGGCAACATGGAGAATAAGTGGTTGAGTTTAGAGTTTTACATGCTGGGTAATATATCCATTGGGGCTATTTAAAAGTGGAGGGGTCGTGTTGTTGGTTGAAAGTCTTGAGACTCCTAAGGATTTCATATTATCATTTAACAGGTCAACATTATTGATGTCATATTTTGTCCTATATTGTATGATAAATACCTTCAATCAAAATTCTCTGAGTCTATCAATTGGAACTGTATCGAATAATATTAAACCCATGTGTTGTGAAATATTTAATTTGATGTTGTTGTGTTTGTGTAATTGTGGGAATTTGTTATTATGCAAAACTATATACAAACAATCATCAATACAGTGAAAGTAAACTGAATGCATACTCAGAATTAAAGAAGAGCAACTGTTTGACGAAATGCCTGAGCAGTCCTATTGGTGAAAATAAAAAATTAAAAAAAATTGTATACAGAGGGTAGGCCATTACATGTGTTTTCATCCAATTCACCTTATATCCTCAAGGGGTTTTGTCCTTGGAATATGATGCAAATAAAATGCAAACCAAAAGGAATAGATAATATGTTGAATGATGATAATCCTCCAATATGAACTTGTATATATATCAATCCCACCTTATCCCTCCAAATCGGCCGACCCAATTTGGGCGCCAACTTCCCTTCATTCAAATTTGAATTTAATTTCTTTTAACTTCTCAACTTGGGCGCACTTTTCCCAAAATTCAAAATATTATTTTTTAAGTATTCTTTCCACCTTATAACTCCCCAAAAGGGGTCGCCCAGCCCCAATAAGAAATATAAAATTATTTTAGATGCCAAAAAATCAAATTTAAATATTATTTAACTTTCTTCCCTTGAGCTCCAAAAATCAAAATAATAAAATATTATTTTTTCACTTATTTTTTTCTCACTCCAAAGCCCCAAATGCGTCACAACTCATCAAATAAAATAATTAAATATTTTTTTGATCCATCCATAAAAAAAGGGACATTACAATCCTCCTTTCCCGAGATTGCTTGTCCTCAAGCAATGATAAGCATACCACCGCCCGGATCCCATATCATCACACTACAATATCCATCAAAATTGAGGAGATAGATGTATCCCAAGGAACTATCGACATCACCCAACTCTCCAACTTCGAAGGATTCCCCATGAATGTGCAAGATGCCCCTCATAGGAGCATAGAAAAACATATCAGCCCCTCCTAGGCTGCTGATTTAAATAAGAACAGCAACCATGAGTCTAAAAATCAAACCTATGGTGATGCGAAAGGTGCCTCTATTAACATATGATGATAGTGCCTCATCATTATGCCAACCTACAATGATGAAGTGGTGATCCACTCCTCTCCAATTCACCCAAACAGCTGCTATCCCTGAAGCACTCCCTAGAATAACCATATCTGCAAATGTAGAACAGCCTTCTCTCCATAATGTATGAAGTAATGACCCACGAAGTAGGATTGGCACACAAATGCAAATATGCTCACCTCCATGCCCAATGACATAGTCCAGTTGCAATGCAAACAATAGTGCCTCAAAATCACAAAGCATAACAATGTCTCCATACCTAGGCTCATAAGCCAGCTGCCACATAAATGCAAGTGTCTCCATGACATGCATCACAAATCTCTGAAATAGAGCAGCCTCCAACGCTACCAATGAATCAAAATGACAATGGGGTTGCACTTCGTCATTAACCAACTCTTCATCTTCAAGAAAGACTAATGAATCACCACAAACTGAATCACTTATTACTTCCCCTTCATGTAAGCATTTGGCACTAGGGGCTGATCCACTAAGTGTATGCTCAACTACTCTAACCTCCTCTAGGATTTGGGCCTTCAAGGGACACTCAAACCAAGGCAACTCATGTTGCAAGTCAAGTACATGAACAAAAAAATTTGAATCATACTTTTCCACTTGTCCACCCAAGTCTGCATACTCTTCTTGCTTGTTTTCTTCAAGAGACCTTTCCTTTGCTTGTTCCACTCCCTAATTGAACTCAATGTCAATATAGATGACTAAGAAAGTAA
This sequence comes from Sequoia sempervirens, assembly GCA_007258455.2. Lineage (NCBI taxonomy): Eukaryota > Viridiplantae > Streptophyta > Pinopsida > Cupressales > Cupressaceae > Sequoia > Sequoia sempervirens. The sequence goes on along the minus strand of VDFB02142315.1, from coordinate 8,895 downwards.
ACACATCATTTAGGTTAAATTTTCAATGAAATTTAGTCAACCTTTTGTTAGGATTTCATCCTTCTTAGATCCATACAAAGACACCCATGTAATTCAACTTCTAGAAGTATCATAATATAGAAGCATTCTATCATTTTGAGATTGTTGCAATGTTATACTCTCAAGTTGGCACAATGTTGATTTGATGGGTGTTGTGTGCCTATTGGGTCCTTAAGTGAATTAAATTGCTGAATTCAACATCCTAGGTGTGACAAAATCTAAACCTTATGCAGACTGATATTATAAGCACATTCACTTAGCTACTACAACCTCAATGTTATATATTGCGATTAAAGTAAAAAATTGGCAATGCACAAAGTTTTCTATGTAAAAAAGCACATTAATTAATTAGCCATAAATTGTATAGAGTGAAAAATGAGGGCCCCTTTGTCAATACAAAAATAAAAAGAAGTGGGAATAAAAAACATTAAAATCAACTACAAAATAGTAAAACCATTAAGAAAAATTTGGTGATCATATACATCACACCCCAACTCATTGAGAAGATACAAGTGTTTGAACTCATTCCATCCACTTACTTTTGCAACATTGTACTGAGGTAGATTGGAGTTGAAGCCTAGAATAAAGGTCGATTGCTGAGTGGCATTCGTAGAGGACTTCCACGCAATGGATGCTGTCAAGGATGAACACTTCTCAAATCTCTCTACCGCATTGCTTACATTTTGAAATTCAGCCTGCCATAGAAGATTCCAATAAAGCCCTACAATATCAATAATGATTAAATATCTTAAGTAAACATTTTTACTCAAACATAGATATGTATTTTGAAATTATACCAAAATGCTATCACCCAAGAGAACAAAGAATAAACAAAGTGCAAATCACTTGAAAGACAAGAAATCGTGTCAAGTGTTAATGTCTGATATGCAAATGAAATTTAAAAAGAAACATATGCAGAGAAAAATCAATAAGATTGTATCAATATGCACCATGCTCCGTCAAGTCCCCTCTTGAGGGCATGTATATGCATGCAAATTGAAAACAGGAACACCTATAATTACTCTCAATATCTAAGGAACACAATTAGACAAGGAAAATAGTGACAAGACAAGAATAGTGACAAGAGACAAAGGGACACAAGATGGTGACAACTCGAAACACCCTACATATTTAAGAAACACAACTTGATAAGGAAAATAGTTAGGGGACAAGAACAGTGTGTAAGAACCCTAGTTCTCCCCAAACTGAAACTCAGCACTTTCCGGTGATAGTTTGTTCTGACTTTGTATTTTTTGTTTGTTTTGGATGTTATGAAAGATTTCATAAACTGGAATGGAACTTCTAATTGACTGAAATGAAATGTAAATGCAATGCTTGTAATCTTTTTATCTATAAAACTCCTACAGCACCTAGGCAAATTGACAAATACTTTGCATGCTAATCTAGGACTGAAATTATGCATCTACAGCTGAAGGCATTAAGTCAAATACTTGTCATGCATACTCAAATCTACTTAAACTAAATCCTTCAACATATGACAAAAGATCAATCACTCAGTGGACAGCTGCAACAATTATCTTCTTTATTGAGACATCATTACAATGCTGATTACAAGTATAGGCTGAGCAATAATGAGAATGCAATATTGCTGCTCTAGGACAGCGACTAGACTGAAATATGATTGAATTTATCAATGACTACAATGATGACCAGCTGTATGAAACAGCGATTCTACAAAGTATAATGTAAATATGAGCAAATGAGGAACCTGATATCAATTTGCAGCAAGCAAAGAATGGATCGAATCTTCATGAGGATGTTGACTTTGCTCTTTCCAATGAAGCGCCTAGCCTCCTAGCAAACCTATGACTCTTCTCAAGGCTCATTCAAATTTTTCCCAGCCACTATGAACAAAATCGCACTTGTGAGTAGTGCGCCCAGCAAGCAAGAAGACCACGATTTTCACCAGCAACTCATATAGAAAATGAACCAGCAAAAGATGAAATCGATCTTCTTTAAACACAAAATCATCCTTCCCAAAGGACTGAAAATTATCTCCACAAAGCTGAGAATATGATGCTCCAATCGATTCACCCAAAATTGATCTTTTCAATGATAAACTAATCTACACTGTAAACCCTTGTAAAGACTTCGAAATCTTTCACCAATGAAGCTCATTTTTGACCTCTGAGTGAAGCCAAACCTTGCAGGCAATCTTTAGCTGGTCTTTCACAACCTCAAAATGCACAACTCTGAAGCAGCTACGCTCTCCAAAGCCGGTAATGGCAAAAGGCTGAAACCCTAGGTTTCTCTCCTCCTACGTCAAAGAAATTATCAAAGACAAATTATCCAACGCACAATAGAATACCTCAATTTCTTCTTTGGCTCCTTTATATAATTCCTCAAGAGGTCGATTCCCTCCATTTTCCTTTTTAAATCATTTAAAATATTATTAAGTTCGCACTTTCGCATCATTAAAATATTTCCTTGAAATTGGTGCCCAAGTAATTAATTAAAATGGCCCCCTTTAATGACTACTGGCCCCTTAAATTATAAAGTGCAATTATAACTTAATAATATAACTTTATAATATTAATTATAATTAAACATTATAACTTAGGCAATACTCCTTATTTCTTCAAGCCATCTAAATTCCGGAATTGACACTACCAATATATTGCATTCAAGTGCCCTGCTATAAATAGAAACACCGACTGAATGACTTACTATAAATAGTAAGTATGAATAACTGAGTCTTGGAACCTCTGCGAAGGCCAAGCCTGAACCCCACCAAGCACTAGAGAAGAATAAAACCAACAACTGGCTAGGTTTCTACCTCAAAAGACCCTTTATCCAAACCCATCAGCCTACGAGAGCCAGAAATAGGCTAAACCATCCAAAAACAACAACAGGCTCAAAAGGGGACATTACACAATGACCCACGACAAAAGGGTGAGAACACATTCACCATGAAAAATAGGAAAACTTTTATATCACAATTAATTCAAGATTTTGTGACAAAAACTGGAATTATTTTTCAGAGTCTTATGCAAGGCGTCTATGAGTAGGACAGAAACCAAGATAAGTACAACATAACAAAGATGTCTTGTAAAGTTGAGTGCATATATCAGGATGTTGTTTTAGATATATACTATTATTTTAACACATTACATGTTCAACTCCCTTTGGATGGAAAAACTTATTCAAAAACAGCTAAATATGCCTAATGTCCAAAGGAGAAAACAACTTCTGACAAAGAATCCATCAAACAATTGACTTATGCTTTACATAGGTGGTTAAGCTTCTTCTTGATATAATTCTTATACACACAATTTGTGATAAGTAAATACCATATGTAGGAATCCTTCATAGCAGCCAAGATAGTGAAGATTGTAGGAGTACAAGCATAATAACGTGGGAGATGCAAATCAAAATCATAATGTTAACCTCAGCTATAAATGGTTATTGAGTCACTTCTAATTTCAATTATTCTACAAGTTACCTGTGATGATCAAGCATTACGTGTGCTTATCACAAGTGAAATACATTCACAGCACAGAAAAACTTATGTTACCCATGATACTCTAGCCATAAAGAACAGTATCATAACGGAAGCATAAAATTGCCCCTGTGGAATGCAGTCAGCTTACCATTTATGTTGGTCCTTCTCGACAATTTAAAAATCCTATACCTATTCCATTTTTCAAGAAAAGACATAATTCTTCATAAAATTCAGCATAAACATAAATTGCATGTTACAAAAATGTTCAAACATCATTTTTTGATGTTGATGGCATCTTTCTACATTTCTATAAAATTTATAACCAATAAGTTAGCTTGACTTATAGTTCAAATGCACTCCATCTATACATGTCAATTACAAATTCAAGTTTTGTTTCATAATAGTTGCTAGTGAAGAAACACACACACACACCTATACTGAGAGGGGGGTTGAATCAGTATAAGACCAACTCTTTCAATTTTATAACTTTTGCAATCATAAAGCAATAATCAAAGTATCCACACAAGCAAGATCTAACACAAGATGCAAACATGATTTTACGTCTTGCGGGAGAAAACCATGACAAAATATTGCTTTTATAGGAAAACTTCTTATAACTTCTGTAATGTCCCCTTCTCAGCAGTAGTCAGTTTTGATGTCCGTTAGCCTATTCGGGATGCCCATAGGCTTGTCGGAAGTAAAATTAGGGTTTCCAATTGCTTGCAGGTTTCTTTTGTGTTTTTAGGGGTTTGCATGTAGTTGTTTTGCAGAGTGGTTTCTGGGTCTTTCTAGGTTTTCAGAGAGCTTCAAAATGATGTAACATGCGTCTGCATCTAAGAACTTTTCTAGACTTACTATTTTTAGTAAGTTACGACGGCTGCTCAAATTGTGGTTAAAATGAGTTTGGAACCACTTACTATTTTTAGCAGTAAGCTATTTTTAGTAAGTGTTATTTCTGGCAGTGCTATGTTTGGTAGCAATTCAACATTTCAATGCAGTTCTATTTCAGGCAGAGCAGTTTTGGTAATTTTGGCCTTATGCATTTTGGGCTCATTTTGGCAAATTAAATCATTTAAGTCATTTTAATATTTTAATATCTTTTTGGGGCCCCATGGCCTAGATGAATGACTTAATGTTATTTTTAAATGTGGGTCTTGGAGTTGGACGCCACTTTGGAGATAATTGAATATTTTAAAATGTTATTATTTGCCTAAGCCTATGGATGCCTAGGAAAGGGAGGTAAAAGGTGTTTAAGATATTATTTTGAATTTAATATTTCAAATATGCTAGGGGGCGTCCACTTTTGGAGGGAAAAGGAGAAGATGAAAGGTCATCACGGAATGCTATTTATACAAGGCTTTGCTCCATCTTTTGGCATCCATTGTTTACTACGACGAAGTGTCGTCGAAATGATTTCAGACCCCTTGATTTGAGGAATGCATACCTCCTAGCTAATATCGGTTTTGTGTTTGAAAGATAACACCTAGTTGATTGAGACTGCTTCTTCATCCAGAGGTTGTACATTGAGCTTAATAGAAATTCAGTTTGATGTTATTTTCTGATTTTGATGTTGCTGGTTGTGCTTGGTTGAAGCCTTTTTTGTTTACAGCTCTCAGTGTGATTTTGGTTTGATTCTGGGTATTTTCTCTATATACTTCCTAGCTCTAGGTGCTTCATTTCTCAAAGTTTCAGATTTTATAATGCAGATTTGAATTTATTAGACAAGGTCGACCCCTCTAGGAGGCCGCCCCATCTTGTGGCTTGCCTTGGGTTTTATGCCTATCATTTGTGGTGATTTTGGAGGTTCCTTTCTCATGTATTTTGAACGCCTAGCCTCTGTTGTTCATTTACTTTCAGTTTGAGTTTGATCGGAGGTGATTTGTTGAAGATATGAGCATTTTGGTGTTACCATAGCTTGTTGGTTTGTGTTTCAGTTTGCTGCTTTTGCATATCAAACCTGGTTATTTCAGTTTTATGCAATATTTCCTTGGTGTTTTCATTCATTTTTGTAATAAGGAATACTGTAAAACATTTGTATTGAAGATAGAGCAAAAATCATCATAATATCATTGTATGAGAAAGCATATTGTAACGCTGAGTTCAGTAGTACTGATCAGCCTTTTACTTTCAATATTTTACATTTTGTGTATCTTACTCCCGATGAATAAGTGGTCGAGTTATTTATATTTCAGTTGTTATTATCACTCCCGCCGAATAAGTGGTCGAGCTTTAATGGTCAGTTATCTACCTACTTTACTTTCAGCATTTACATTTCAAAATGGCCGGCTAGCCGCCTACAGTATTGTACTTTCATTTCTAGTATCCATCTAACGATCCCCTCGCACTGTATACTCTCACCTCACCCACATCGGGATCTTGGTGATCAGAAAGTGAAGGGTTCCCTTTCAGCTGGTTATGTTTATTGGGCTAACCTTAACAGGTGCATTGTTGTTTGGTAAAAATTCAAAAAAAAAACTAAGGGGGATATTTCAACTTCATAGGCATCAATCCACAGGCGACACCAATCCCTCCATTAAGCTCCAACCTCCTGATCTTGCAAAAAAGTAGAAGGCACCAACCTTCGAAATACAAAGTGATTATAATGTTGTTGGATCTACCCTAGATCCCTTCAAGGACTTCAACAAAATCTACCTGATTCTTCACACAAATCTGCCTTCAACCTCTGTTCTCAAACCTCCACTCAGATCTGCAATATGATCTTCAAAATATGCTCATAAATCTGCAATATCTTAACATGAATCTGCACTATGATCTTCAATGATGTTCCCTCATGAGTTCGCTCCAATGTTACTTATCAAAATAAGATCAAATGAGTCTCATAAATCTGCTCAAATATTTGATAAATAATTTCTCCAATGACTCTTTTTCTGCTCTTCATACACTAGTAAATCTGCTCTAAATCAGAATGATATTGCAATTGAATTGATGGTTTAAATGTCCTCCAAAACTCCTTCATTTATATCTCATGAAGTGCCCCTTCAAACCAATAGTTACGTCCTTTCAATGCTGGTCGGCCAAACGTGAATAAATTATTTTTATTTATTAATTTTCCTTGCCCAAAGTGGGCACTTGAAACAAGGAGGGTCAGTCATGTTAAGGAATTTTATTTTAATTCAAATGCCAGCCAAACTAGGGCGCACCTCATCAAGGGGTCGTCCTTAGGGACCAAATTAAAAGCCAACAAAATAAATTTATTTCCCTATGAAGAGGGCGGCTCATAGGGGGGTCAACCTAATAAAAAAATATATTTTTGCATTTCTCTTTAATCCTTATTTGCACCAGACATGGGTCAGCCCACGTGTCAAATGAAACTCGATTAGAGTGCCATAAATTTGGCACACGTTAAAGGCTACATGTCATTGAAGTGTCCTTTGACATCAATGACAATTAATTCAACAGCCAGTGAAATCTAAATATGAATACAAAATGGTTTGAATTCTTTTGAATTATTAAAAAAAAAAAAAATCAATTAATCTTATTGTACCAACAGGACATGTCCTTGGGTCTGGCAAGGCATCCCTAACATTCAAGATGCCTTGTGAATGATGTTGTTATCCCTAAAATTTGTCAGCACAAATTGATTAGAGGCAGCTTGTGGGACAAAGTTCCTCCTCTATTATCATGGGATGTTTCCTTTTATTGAACACCTATGGAAATCTTATAGATGCTGAAATATACAAATATATTTATATATATACAAAGATCCACAGAAATAAACCTAAGAATCCACAAACCATATATCTTCTTACAATAATAGACATCCTCAAGGCATTAAAAAACCTTTCATTTAATGTCTTCTCAATTATTATAAAAGAAGTTGTGTCTTCACAAAATAAGTTCTAAAAGTTCTTTCCTAGTTGATTTTCAGAAAAATATCCTTACAAATGATTATGGATCACCTATTTATAACACTTTCAGGTAGTTACTAGTCATTACTAATTTGTAACTATCTCATAACTCATTTTATAACCCGTTCAAACCCTAAAATGACTTTAGTCACTTAAATCACTTTAATTAAATAAATTGGGACCCAATCAATTAAACGTGAACTCAGTGTTCCACGGGGTTTCGGGGAGGGGGAAGGGGACAGTAGGGGACGTGTTTCGGGGATGTGGGGATGCGGGGTCTAAGTTTGGGGGCGGGGCGGGGACGGCAGGGGGACGGCGGTGGGGGGCGGCAGGGTGTTGAAATACATATAGTACTTGAAAAAATAGTTATAAAAAGATGTATAAGAATTATACATCTTGGAAACAACTAAAAGTCCCCTAGACGTCTTGAGGACACCCCAATATCCTCAAAGTCCTAGTAGCGTCTTGGAGACAGCGACACTGGTAGTGGGATGGTGGCGCTGGTGGTGGGCTAGTAGAAGGGCATCCCCCCCCCCAAGTCCCCAAGTCTCTGAGACGTCCCCGTCTAGGAAACGCGGGGTTTTTAGGGGGGGGACGCATCCCCGTGGAACACTAGGTGAACTTAAAGTCACTTTCAAATTAGAAAGAGTGCCAAAACCAACAAGGTCAATGCAAAAACACACCATGTGTAGCCTCTCACTCTTCATCCAATTTAACAATGGCATCAATCCTTCCAAAAGGGTATGATCAACCTTCAAGAGACTTCCACTTGTGAAGGTTTCCCTTTCCACTTGCTTCAATATAGTTTAATGGTAAGGATTTGTAAGATAAGACAGGATCCTTAAGTGGGGCATTTAATAAAATATATATACAAGCATATTGCATGCCATGCATGTTAAGCCTAAAATAAACATATCAAAAAGTAAATTGAACATGAGATCAAAGGACCATGCAAAGAAAAAATCCAAGTGGCACAAAAGAAATAGTGGCTAGGCTGCATATTGTTCAGGATTTTGCTAATTAAATTTATTTTTTCTTGTAAGTGATTCAAATGGTAAATCTTTTACAAGGTAAGGCAGCATTACGTTTGTAATATCCAATGAATATAAAAAGGGTTTCATAATTCCAATTTACCAATGTCTGAGTTCAATGCCACCTGGTATTTTCTCAGTCATTGCATGATTTTAAAAAAGCTTGCAACTCCATTAAGCCTAAAGAGGTCATGCAAACATCCATTTGATGATTGCCTTCTCTTCCTTTGGCATGTTCTCATTGTTTGAGCAACCAGAGCTAATGATTCTGCACATATAGGAGTAGTGAAGAGTTTAAGGAAAACAGAAGCACGTTCCACACAGCAACCAGATCACAATTGTATGTGGGGCCAAGGAAAGAGTTGTGGCTAGGAGGAACTGTAAGAGCTGTGAACCATAGTTGATTTGCAGCAAAGAATATCCACTTGGAGGCATAAAGAAAGTGATAGGCAGCGGGGTGGAAGATTTGAAATAAGTTATAGCACTCAACAAG
>VDFB02142314.1:10733-47980 GCA_007258455.2 Sequoia sempervirens | reverse complement strand
TTCCAAGAAAAATAGTTCTATGAATTTAGCCTTACAACAGATTTGTGAAATTCATTACTAATACCCATGATTAAACCCCAATAGTGGAACTCTATCTTAGTTCATGATTACAATTAACCCCATTAAAATGTTTTTAACCATGATGCAGTAAAGCATGTGTGAAAAAGAGAATATGTGCAAACAAGATTCAACACAATGAACCCCCCTTTTCACTAGTATCAAAAATTACCCCCCCAACTCACCCCCCTGATATTACAATGTTGACACTTTATGATTAGTTCTTTTACAAGGCTTTTCTAGATTACAAGGCATATAAGGCTTTTAATAGCCAAAATTACAATATTTGATACAAATTAATTTTGAAATAAAATTTAGAAAAATAACCTTGCAGCTGTGTTTTACTCTTCAATATCTTTCCAACACTTTTTTGTTTTTGAAAAAATGGATTACAAAATTGAAAGATATGACATATTGAAGATTAAAAAAAAATGCAGCAGATTCACCTGCAATATCTGACTGAAAAAGGAAGAAAATTTTACTCAAACCTTCATGGATGGAAAGTGGTCATTTCTAGCTTTCCAACAAGTACTTTTTTGCAAAAATCTGACACCCAAGGCAAAAGTTATGCAACTTTGAAGAACAATGCAAAATATGCCTATCATAAACGACTCATGCCTCTGTTTTAACTTGATTTCTGCAAAATTTATCAACTTTTTGCAAAATGTAATGACTACCCAGATGTTTTTTCGACCTTGGGAATAAAACGTAGAAATTGTTTTTCTTGAAAACGAGTGGAAGCCAAATTTCTGAAGCCAAAATGAAAATGGCTCTAGTAAAAATTCAAGTTTTTAACTCTGATTTTCTTTACTGTATCCTCCAATCTCTGATTTTGGTGAAATAAAAGTCAATGTTGACTTTCTAAAACCTTCTAGACACTTTGGAAATGCTGAAAAAGCCTCCAATATTACCAAAAAACTGTAATCACCCAGATCTCACATGAACACATACATATATAAACCAGATTAAACAAATGTTTATTTTTCCTTTAAATTGTTATGATTCTCGAGGTCATTTGAGGATATAGGAGAAGAGCATGCTTGGTTTTTGAGGAAAAATTCAACAATACATTAGTCTCAAATCTCTCAAAACAATTTCAGAAAAACAATGAACTATTCCAGACAAACCCGCTCTGATACCATGTTTAGATTCTGTGAGAAGCGAGAATCGAGCTAGGATCTGATGTTGGCCATAGATCACATGCAACTAAACTCAAAAAATGATCAAAGATCAAAATAGCGGAATGAAAAGAAATCTGAAATGAGAGAACAATAAAGACAAATAAAGAGAATTTTGAGAATACTCTCATGACTCTCACCAAATAATCACCAAACTAGCCAAACTAGTTGAACTAATGGAGCTGGTGAAGGTGAGAGGAGAGTGCTCAATATATAGAAGCATAAGGGAAAATACATCCAAGAGGTGCATTAACTCCTACTACCCATAAAAGGTGGGACGTTATCACCTACTTGGTAAATGACATGACATGTGGCATAACCTCCTCAAGTGACGATAGGAGAGTGGTAGCACATAAATCCAGAAGAGGGTGAGAAACCCAACTACCCCCTAAACTACTCAAGTAAAAATGGAATAGTATTTTTGAGAGGTGGCACAATTAGCCAAAAGAAGATGTGTATCTCAACTACCAATGTGTGGGGAGAGAGTGACACATGTAGCTATTGTATTTTTCCATGTGTCTCATATGACCACATCTAATAAACCTAAGCAAGCTTAAATAATATGTGTAGGAAAAAATAAATACCCCTAACATAAGGAAAATAAAAACCTACACTAACATGGATTAAGTAAGGAAACCTTTTGAAAATTATTAATATTGATGCTTTTTCTAAGGATTTTATCCTTAGATACTTCTAAATATTTAGGCTTATATCTAAATCCACACTTTTCAAGGTTAACATAGGGGACTATGGCCTTAGCTACATTATTTTAACATAATGGACTTTGTGAAATGAAGGTTGCTTTGACATAGACATTTATTTTGAACATTAAGTAAGACTTGCTTGATGTGGTAATGAAACAATCCCATTTAAGCAAAGATTAAATCAAATGAACACCCCACATTAAGTCAACTAGAGAGTTTCAACATTATAAATATCAACATAACTCTCCTATAGGTGACCCACAATTTACAATTACAACAAGATCACAACACAAGATAATCATGGAACAAGCCAAAACTATATCCACCACAAGTGATCCAAACCCACAATCATTTGATCCAAGGAGCCATTTTACCCCCTCACAACAATCCTAAAATCCATTGGGACCATATGAGGTAGATGATGTCACAAACAACCCACTTGGCCTCACTAAGGAAGAACTCATTGAGTACAAACATACTCATCAAACCTTAGAAAATGTGGCTCTAATTTTTCTCACACAAAACTTGACACAAGGATTAACCCAATCTACGAATTAACCAACTCCATCCTTGGTCCCAAGTCAAAGATTAATTCCTATTATTGCAACAAGGCTTGCCACCGAGTTTGGTCACACTCTCCCTTTGGAAAAAAAACACACTTTTGGGTACTCAAAACACCAACCTTCCCCAAAAAACCACTTAGACTACAACATTTGGTGCCCCACCTCAATCTTCCACCACCATTCTAGAGCACCCTCTACATCCATACAAACCACTTACATTCTGTGATACCAAGACGACCTCGACATTTTGAGCACAACCATCTTAATTTATCACCACAAGTACCCAAAATGTGCCAAACATTACGTGAGGTAATGTGGACCATGTGCCTCAAGTGGGACAACAAGGGAAAGTTAACACTCTCACACAAGGTCAACCCTTGACAAGTGTCTCCAATAATCCCATTGACACATCGAAACAAGTGGTCACCTAATATACTCAATTCAATCCTCAAAACACATCAGCTCCATCTATATATCATCAATCCAAAAATAAAATAAAAATGATCACAAACCCCATCAACCAAGGTAATACCTTGGTCTCACATCAAACGCAACAAGGGAACTCTCAACACAGCAATCAAGGGAACCCTTATAATCTATTGATCCAAGGATAGAATGTGCCATTAACATCACAATACCAAATGACGCCATCATCATGTTTTTCACGGGTCCCCCAAAACATACAAAATCAAATGGCCCCCCTACGTTACATTCCTCCATCCTAATTAACCATCTTACAAGGAATGTTAAACTAAAACAACCTGCAACCACCTCAAATCAACCCACAACCCATGATCACCCAAATTCCATCCCAACATCAAAACACTTCCACATTGCAAGCGTAACAAGCTCATGCTTTAGCCTTACAACAAGCACAATAGGCTTACCAACAAGCGTTGAAAGAGCAACATGCTCAAGCTCATGCATTGCAACAACAACAAGCCCAACAACAAGTGTTGCAAGCGTAACAAGATTACCAACAAAAAAAACAACAACAAAGCCCTAATAACACAACAACAACAACAAGACTTAATCATGCAACAACAACAACATCAACAAGAAGTCCAACAATAGCCCTTGGTCGCACAACAACAAAAATCACAACATCAAGCTTTGCTAGTGCAACAATATACCCAACAACAACAAGTGATTACACAACAACAACAAGAAGGTTTATACTATAATCCTCAACAAAATATCATCAATCCAAATATGTTAGGAGCATATACACCTCTACTACCATCACCTTCACAATATCAAGTACCACCCTACACACCATACAACACCCCATCATATCAAAATACCACTTACGATTCATCCACCATCTCACAATATGCAATGTATACTCCACCAAACTTGAAAGACGATATGGCATCACAAATCAAGGTGCTAATGTAACAAATGTAGGACATTCAAATGGGAAAAAAGAAGAAGCCTCATACACAACAAAACTTGTTTCCATACCCATTCGATAGAAACATCTCAATGGTACCTTTCCCTCTTGGTTTTGAGGTCCCTAAATTTAATAAATAAAAAGGGAGAGGAAATCTTATGGATCACATCAAAGAATTTAAGGTCATGTGTCACAACAACACAACAGGAAATTAGTGATGACTTTGGTGTCAAATTTTTGTGTATTTTGAGCCATTAATTGAATAATTTGGTTGGCACTAAACTCAACGCCAACAGGAATGGTCAACCCAGCACTAACTTTTGCATCGGTTCTTCGCCATATTTAGTGTCGTGAAATCGTGGCATCTTTGAAAGTGCCTAAATAGCTTCTAGAAGTGACAGTTGAAGATTGCCTAAATTGGTGCCCAATTCTGGCTTCCTCGGGCCGAGAGTTTACCGATGGAGCGACGGGAGTTGAGCCGACGATCTGGCGAGTTTGTTGAGCCTCGAGAAAGCGAGCTTTCTCGACGGAGTTGAGTTTGGCGTGATTCGATGAGCTTTGTTTTTCTGGCGGAGTTTGTCGACGAGCGAGCCGAAGCGATGAGCGATTTGGCGCGAGCGATGATGATTTTTCCATGAGTCGGCGGAGCTGAGCCGAGCGGATGAGCTGAGCCGAGCGGAGCGGAGCGGAGCCGAGTTTGATGAGCTGAGCGATTGGTTTATCGACGAGCTGAGCCCAATTTCCTGAGCGAGCTTCGACGGAGTCGACGAGCAGATTGTTTGTTTGCTCTAGTTTGGCTTCCATTGTTGCTTTTTGCTTCTAAAATGCTTCTTTATTTTTCTTCCATTTATTAATTTAATATGTTTTATTTCAATTTAATTAGTTAAATATATCATGCCTCTTAAAATAACTCATATGATTATAGAGTAAATAATTTAATTATTTAACCTATATGATTAAAATAACAATATACTATTGTAACATGATCATCATCTTTAATTAAAACAAGTGAGTCAAATATTTATAAATTAAATGAATTTGACAACATCCATCCCGAGTAGTAAATTAAAATCATCATACGTAATAAATATCCATCTAAAAATCATCGACCACTTTCAATATATATAAATTGACAAGTCAATGTCATAAGACTTCATCATCATATATAACTAAAACAGTGAAAGTCAAATATACATCAAAACATGTCAAAATGGATAGATGTTCAAGAGTCGACATAAGTGAAAAATGATACATGTACAAATGATATAAATAAAATTGATAAATTATGTAACTCAAATTGATACAAGTGAAGATGATACATGTCCAAATGATATAGTGAAAATTATACATGTCAATATGATACAACTCAACAATATAGTACTATAGGCTGTGAAAATGATACATATGATAGTAACCATGAAAAGAGTCATCATAATGATATATCATCAATGATCCATGATGTAGTCTATATGATCATGAATGTCACTAGTTACTATCACCAACTATCTCATCATCATCATCACCATCGTGATCATCGTCATCATGATCATCATCATCATCATCATCATCATTGTCATCATTTTCATCATCATCATCATTGTCATTGGCCTCAGTGTCTTCCATATCTATGTCATCATCATCCTCTGCCATGTGATTTGTACCGACAGAACCAATATTTTGTGGATCTATATCATGTTGAGTATCATCTTGATCTTCTGGAAGACCCATGTTCTACAAAAAAAACATTTAAAATGAAAAGTTATTATTTATTTTATGCAATAATTTATTTTTCTATTACATATTTAATATTACAACATATGAGATGAAACCATAATCATAGTACATTATATCAAAGTGCACATACCATAATAAAATTTCAAAAAAGTTACAGCTAATACTGGTGAGTCAGGAGAAAATTCAGCTTTCAAAAACAAAGCCAATTAGGTTGGCAAACTTGTGGATTAGGTGAGCATTTGGTGGAAGAGGAAGAAAGATGATTGGAACTCTGGAGGCCCACCATAATGGATTTCAGTAATATTCAACCATGAGAGCAGAAGAGAGAGTTGATATCATGTATCAAAACATTAAGCATGCATTCTTCCAGCCAGCGGAGAAGGGGATGATTACTTTGCTTCATTTTCATTTGCATAACCATATCACGACGTGGGAACCAAGAAGACCAAGGATGTCCAATTTTATGTGGAGGTAATGGATATGGTCCAAACTTTAGGAGGGGCAAGAAGGTCAATGTATGATCTTGATGAAATTGAGGAAGAACAACAAGAGAGGGACATGAAAAATAAAATCAATATAGAGTTTCAAGGATTTGTTAAGCGAGTAAGAGAGCTATGGGAGAAGACACATCTAAAATATTTTGAACTAGAGTTTGATATACCATTTAGAGAGCTTGGTTTTCATGGAGTTCCTTTCAAAGCCTCTGCTTTTATTGTTCCTAAAGTAAACTATTTGGTAGAGTTGGTGGAATTACCTTTCTTAGTAATCCCTATTAGTGAGATTGAGATTGTTAACCTTGAGAGAGTCTAGGACTTGGGAAAAAGGAATTTGATATGGCTATTGTTTTCAAAGACTTCAAGTGAGATGTACTCTGCATTGACGCCATTCCTCAATCTTCACTTGATGGCATCAAGGAATGGCTGAACTCCATGGATATAAAGTATTATGAAAGCATAATGAACTTGAACTGGCAACCAATTTTGAAGAGTATTACTGATAATCTAGATAAATTTATTGAAGATGGTGGTTGGGAATTTTTGAATATGGAAGCTAGTGATTCTGATTCTGATAATTTAGAAGAGTCAGATCAAGGATATGAACTCTCTGATGTAGAAGAGGAATCAAAATCGGATTTCATGTAGCCACCATCAAGAGTGTTACAAGCCAACAAGATGGAGGGAATTCTTATAGAAGGATAATTTTCAATGTTGCAGGTATCGACTTTAATGCCAACTACAATGGCAACATTGAAATTCCCTAGTACTATTTATGTTAAGGAAATTTCCTTTGGATGAAAGGATTCAAAGCACATCAACCATGTGGTACAAATGATTAAATCCCAAAGACAATTTGTAGAAATGAAAGAGTTTGAAAAGGCAGAGAGAGCTACACTGGTGACTCAAGAGAAACTTCAGCTTTCAAAAACAAAGCCAATTAGGCTGGCAAACTTGTGGATTAGGCCAGCATTTGGTGGAAGAGGAAGAAAGATGACTGGAACTCTAGAGGCCCACCATAATGAATTTCGGTATTCAACCATGAGAGCAGAAGAGAGAGCTGATATCATGTATCAAAACATTAAGCATGCATTCTTCTAGCCAGCGGAGAAGGAGATGATTACTTTGCTTCATTTTCATTTGCATAACCATATCATGGCGTGGGAACCAAGAAGACCAAGGATGTCCAGTTTTATGTGGAGGTAATAGATGTGGTCCAAAATTTAGGAGGGGAGATCCTAATTTCTGCCAAGAGGCATAAAGTTAGATGAATTAAGTTCACCTACATGTTTGCCAAAGTTTACTTCCAATTTTTATGACTATTTTTCATGACAGTCAGAGTTTACTTACAAATTTTAAATTTCTTTATGGTCATTTTGATGAGGATATATTCAACCAATGTGTAAGAACCTTTTATTTATATCACAACCATATTAACAAGACTCAGAATCATCTCAGACTCGGCTAGGGTGACTCGACTCGAGGACTCAGGGCCTCAACAACCGAACTTGATGCAGACTCGACAAAATGAAAAAACCCTAGAAATTTAATTTTTTTTAAGGACTTAAAACTTGTTTCATGTACCCTTTATTAAATAGACCTTAAATACACAATAATATCATTAAATAGAAGAAAATTTGATCACA
Organism: Sequoia sempervirens; assembly: GCA_007258455.2. Taxonomy (NCBI): domain Eukaryota; kingdom Viridiplantae; phylum Streptophyta; class Pinopsida; order Cupressales; family Cupressaceae; genus Sequoia; species Sequoia sempervirens. The sequence goes on along the minus strand of VDFB02142314.1, from coordinate 40,211 downwards.
TACACAAGTATACTACTATTATTCCCTTGATAAATTTTTACCTAGCTACAATGTCATTTGAGTAGTCTTAGTCTTATGCTCCAAGTTGATTAAATAAATGTGGAAGTGTTTAGTGCCAAATTGTCAATACTAAGTATATATATAACTATAAATTGTCTCCATCACATTCACAATAGAAAGGAGCTTGTTGGAAGTAGTATGCTCTAAATTGCCAATATTTAGTGAACCTAGATCCATAGTTAGTAATGTCCAAACAAAACTTGTCCCAGTAGCCATAGGGAAATGGGAAAATTTAATGGGTAATAATCAATGGGCTACGTAGGAGGTTGTCATACTATCAGTTGATTACCTAAGCCTTCCCCCATGCAGTCTTGAAATGGTGAGGGGGAGTCTAAAAGAGCTTACATTGCTTCTTACCATTGAACTTAATGCAAAAAATATTCCACATATTAAACCACCAAATGGTCATGTGGTCGGATTTCCTTTCGTAATTGGTAAGAGGAATAAATCCTCCTAAGTTGGATTCAACATTTACTACACACATCTAGTAGGTCTCTTCCTACAAAATTCAAGACAAGTATCATGGAAACAAAATCACTGAAAGCCTCTAGAGGATATCAATCTTACAACATGTGTTTCTTGTTAGATTATGAGTGGTCATAGGTTTTTCTACAATCAACTAATATTTCTTTCATCAGTTCTTCAATGGTAAGAAGCAATGTAAGCTCTTTTAGACTCCCCCCTTCCAATTCAAGAGTGCATGGGGGAAGGCTTAGGTAATCAGCTGACAGTATGACATCCTCCTGCATAGCCCATTAATTATTACCCATTAACTTTTCCCATTTCCCTGTGGCTGTTGGGACAAGTTTTGTTTAGAAATTACTAACTATGGATCTAGATTCACTAAGTATTAGAAATTTAGAGCATACTACTTCCAACAAGTTCCTTTCCATTTTGACACACTATTAATGTAATAGAGACAATTTATAGATATAAATATTAAACAATGTTGCAGCCTGCAATAAGCCAATAACACATAAAAAAATTAACATTCAAAGTTTAAACTTTATAATTAAATTATTAAACTAAAAAATTGGGTTAGCTTTTAGTTATCTTTTTTGGATAGCTCTACTCGGTGTTGAGGAAATTCCATTTATCTTTTGAATGTTAAGAAGTCAGAGTTTCAAGGATTTTTCAAGCGAGTAAGAGAGACCTCATCTAAAAGATTTTGAACTAGAGTTTGATATACCATTTAGAGAGCTTGGTTTTCATGGATATAAAGTAAATTATGAAAGCATAATGAAATTGAACTGGTGGCCAATTTTGAAGACTATTATTGATGATCCAGATAAATTTATTGAAGATGGTGTTTCATAATTTTTGAATATGGAAGCTAGTGATTCCGATTCTAATAATTCAGAAGAGTCAGATCAAGGATACAAACCCTCTAATGTAGAAGAGGAATCAGAATCAGATGAGGAAGGTTCAGAAGATGAATCTCTTGTGGAGTTAGAGGAGGACGAAGAGGAAGAAGAGGAAGGTAAAACATGTGATGAATCAGAACCTGAAGCTAGGAATGCAATCATTTACTTTTAAACTAATTAATATGCAATCATTTGCTTTTTCCAAGGAAATTAAAAAAATATCATTTAACATATTAAATATACTTACAAATTATTGAAGGAATGTTTTTTGAAATTATTGAAGAATTAGCTCTTTTTCCAGTAAAGGATGTACGTTCAACATTAATGTTGATGGCCAACAATTTGCTATGTAATGAAGTTTTTTCTTGAATTCCCTTCGATGCTTCTTGGTTTGTGGGAGTAAGGAGAGTGTTAGTATGGCGGTCTGAAGTAGTCTAGTGGCTAATGTACCAAACAAGAAATGGAATCCAACTTCAGTCTAAAAGTGATGAGGAAATTGGATCCTTTTGATGGAAAAGTGATGGTGAAGAGACCGTGTGACTTGTTCCTGTACAAGGATGTGAAGGTGGCACAATTTGTGAAAATCATTCTGGGTAATGGCTTCGAAGATTTGAAGCACAAATATTAGACTAATATGGATATATACTCTCTAATCATGGCGTGGGATTGGACTTAGGAGAGTCAGTGGAGGTTGTAAGGAAAGTGATGAAAGCGTTGGTGCATAGGGATTTCTTAGTGAAAATGGAGAGTATCTTGGAAAGGGATATACCAGGAAAAGGCTTTGTGAGTGAAGGAATGGAAGGTGTGGACCCAAAAGTAGCAGAGATAAATCACCCTTTCATTAGGTGGCCAGAAGGAACAACCAAAGTTGTGTGGAGAGAGGGTGCGGAACAGGGGTGGAAAGCTTTGAAACTGTGCATCGAATTAATGGAGACTGAGGAGATAATAGCAGGAATCAAAGCCATCACCAAAGAGGAGTTGTGTGAGAAGAAGGGTGAACTTCTGTGTAAACTAGTTTACTGTGTTTAAGCTAGATATTGATGTATAAGCTGAAGGGGTTAAGCCTTGTTTTTTGTTTCAATACTGTAAATAGTTGGTGTTTGGGGAGTAGTTAGTTGGATAGTTTTCAGGTGGTTGTGGTAGGGCTTTTTGATTCGTAGGTTTTTATTATGTTTTAACTAACATGATGTGATGGTGTTGGAAGAAATTTTTATTTGGATCTTTGTTTATTTTGATTTATCTTAAATAAAATAAAAATATTATCACCGATTAAAAAAATAAAAAATTAAATATCGTTTAATAAATTTGATATAATCTTATGAGCAAATTCAAATACCTTCATGCTCTCCTCGCCGGACTTCCTCCATGCATCCTAGCTTTGTGCTCTCTTCAACTGCTGGTAGTGCCCTACTCTCTTCCTTTGCACAACTTTTTTTCCTTTTATGTCATTTGATTTCTTCGTTCACGTGGGAAATTTTTAAATTTTCGATTTTAATTTCTTCCTTCGCATGGTGTTTTTCCCGTTTTTTCCCCTTTTTTGTCATCTGATATCTTCCTTAATTCCAAATTGAACACCAAATTTTGGCCATTAATGTAATAATTCTGGGGTGCCTAAGGCGGCACCAAGTGCACCTAATTGAGCGCCTATCATTGTAAGTTTTACTATGGTCTTGCAAGGTGCTTCATCCTTCTCGACGATGGTGCGGTGAAAGCTTTTGTGGCGGCATGTGAGTATTCTTTCTGCTCTTGGCAATGTTGCGGTGACTCCCACAAGTCTTCTACCATTGGCATGTGGTAGTGCGGTGACCACCACTTTCCTGTGGCTCCTTCATCAACTTAGTGCAGTAGAGTGGTTTTTACTGTGGTCTTGCAAGTTGCTTCTTCTTTCTGGTTAGTAGTGCGGTGAAGGCTTCTGTGGCAACATTTTTATTCACAGAGGAGGCCATGGAGAGAGGACGTAGGTAGCGTAAAAATACTAAATTGTTGAGAGGAAAGTGGGTGGAAATAGATGAGACAACATTGATTAAGCACTAAATTTATTTTGATATTTTTTGGTGTGAAAAAATTACTAATGACTTTTTCATAAATGATATGTGAGTAAGATTTTTGGATAAACTGTGTGCAAATTTTTACATAACTATCATGGACTGTGAAAATTGAATGTTATTAATTTTCATAAATGTGTTTGATAGCATATCATGCCATTGGCAATTAGGGGGGATTCTTGTCTTATAGTTGACTAAGGAATTCCATAAGTCGATTGTCAGCATTTACAAGGTATGCGGTTATATGAAACGTTCATGTGTGAGAGACATAGAGATATTATATTTCATCTTAATTTATGACTAAAGGTTCATAATAATTTACTATTATTATATTAGGTGGGTGACCTTCAAGGAGATCCATGAATCTCAAATGCCTAAAGTTTGAAATGCATCAGTAATATTATGTTGTACTTGGACAATTGAAAACCTATTTTATTCTCCTAGCAAGCTTTTTTATTTTCCATTATAATTCTAGACCAAACAACATTTGCGAGGATGGCCTTTTACACCAATATTAATTTGTATGAAGTTCACAAACCTGTTGTCAAGTAGTAAATTCCTTTCATAGAAAGGAAATGTAAAGGCTTGATTTAAGAAAATATAAGTAGTCTCTTTCTGACGGTAATCCACATGCAAAAAGTAAAAAGCACATAAAAAAAATTATACAATAGAAAATTAGATTGAATCAATTTTTGATAAGGAAAAATAGGTTTTGAAGGGGCCTCGAAACCCTTTACAACGACGCCAAGCCGCAAGAGAAATTAAACCACTAAGCCCAACAACCCAAAAAACCAAAAAGCTGACATAAGATGAAACATTAGCAACCCGTTATAAAACCTAAAAGCAAAAAATATCAACAAACCTACTAAACCAAAAGAGGAAGCACTAGCTATAGAAAATTATCTAAAACATTAGTCGAGGCAATGTTCTCCTTGATGACCTCCTCATGGATACTAATAACATCCTTCAGCTCCTCAACATCAACAACAACCAACTTTTTCATCTTGCTCCTCGTCTTAAGGCACAGACCCACCTGTATGTCCTTCTCCAACATAGGATTATAAGCTTTTACTTTCTCCACTAGGCAAGAGCCACTAATCTCTTCAATCCTTTCCTCCATATTACCCAAGTCAAGTAGTTTTCTAGTCCAATTCAACACTTTCTAATTTAGAACAAAAAGACCCATAGCAGTGGTCTTCAAAGAGTTATTGCTAATATTGACCACCGTTTTCAAGTCCTCTGTCATCTTTCCCATTTTATCCTCCAGACTTGCCACTTTGTCCTCTAACATTTTATTAACAATAACTTCCAAAGAGGAAATTCTTTCCTCATGAGAAACCCCCAAATGATCAACATCGACTAGTAGCTTATCAAGCTTAATATGCATTGATTTCACTTTTCCTTTTATTTCCCACTCCTTTTGGTTACCTCTTAGCATAGCAACACAAAAATCTTGCCAATTTTTCATCTAAATATTGAGCTCCTTAACCTTAGAAAATAACCACTTAACTAGGGAAACAAAGTCTGCTAAACAGAGCCTTATCAACCCCTTTGATTTTTGTTCTGCAAGGTCCCAATCCTCTTGCTTCATGCCTGTAGGCTTCGTTCTAGACACAGTAAGCCAAATATCACGATCAACCAACAAATCTTCCATTTTAAGTTTCCATAACTCAAAATTGCTGCCATTGAATTTCTCAATTTCAATCTTTCCTGATGTGCTTGCCATCTTAATCTGCAATTTGAATTACCAGACTTCTAAAAGACTCCCACTGAACATAATTGACTCAAAAAACCCAGCCTACCCACAAGGATAACACAACTGGCCAGGCTCTAATACCACTTGTAAGGAAAGCTTAGGTGCGGAACAAACTCTCTTAACATCAAAACCTCAGGGAAGAATGCAGAGATGACTTTAAATTTTGCAATTACAATTCAATTAAAATACTCATGAAAGAAATAACAGAAAGGAGAAATGAATACATACACAATTGAACACTAGATTTACATGGGAAAACCCTTACGGGAGAAAAACCCACCACACCAAGAAAAGAATCTTTGTATTACAATAAACAAAATTACATACAAAGTACAGACTTCACTTTCTGATGTCAATTTACAGTAGCAACATTCACTGATCAATCGTTATATAGAATGGCTCTCAGAAAAACATCTAATGAATTCACTCAGAACAATTTGTGTTCAACCGAGCAACACTTCGTTATCACACAGAGTTCATCGTCATCTGCCATTGCTCGAGTATAGTTGTTTTCCTCACAATCTATTCATCTTCCACACAAGAATGGTCACAATAGTCCAACTGCTAACGGTTCACATTCCGCTTCTCTGATTGGTCAAAAACAGACCACATAGGATAGTCATTCGGTCAAAATGGTTCAACCTATATTTCATGTTAGTGAGACAGTAGATCGTGTCTCCCCGATGCCAAAATTCCCGATCACAGAACCATCGGCATGATCATCGCTATTGGCAACACCGTGAGAAGTCATATCGAATTCACCAGCCTGTCGGTGAGACCACATTCATTGGCAAGAGTTCTTACGGAATGCAAACCTGACCAAGTATCATCGTCCAGAGTTACACCGATGTCATCAACAGTTCATGTCACCTCGACTAGTATATTGGCAAGAGCAACACCATCGGCAATAGGTTACACCAAAATTCATCATGTGGATATCCATCGGCAGGACCATCGCTATCGATGAGACATCATACCGAATGCACATCTGTCGGTGAGAGAAACATCCATCGGTTAGACTCTTATCAAGCCTTCATATTGCTCTAAAGATCACTAGGAGCCAACCCATCGGTGAGACTAGTGCTATCAGAATGAGTCACTCTAAAGTTCATACCGTCTCCTCGATGACATCCGTCGCGAATGTGTAAAACCTCGGCAAGACATACTCTGTCAGAATGAGTCATTCTGAATGTTCATGCCTCTCCTCAATGACTTATGTCACCATGAGTTTCCCCGATAACCACTAGGAACCAACCTGTCGGCAAGAGGTTTGTCTAGGTGGAAAGAGATGGAAAACTCACAGCGATAGGCATGTCTTGCCAATGACTCCCGTCGGCAAGACAAAATCAAAGTCTCGGCGATTTGAGCACTTCAGAAGTTTAGAACACAGCTACTAGTTAGTAAGACATTCTGAGGGTCTCACTGACTTTTCCCTTTCAAAGTTTCATGTTAGTAAGCTTGAGGCACATTTTCCAACAATCTCCCACTTGACGAAGATCTTACTAACACCTCCAGAGCACAACAAAACTACTAAAATTCATGGGCGCTAAGGCCCATCGAACTAGCACACCACCTGAACTTGTCTGTGCTCACTGGCTTTGTCAATGCATCTGCAACATTTTCCAAAGTATCCACTTTTTCTAAAGAGACCTTTCCATCCTCCACCATATCTCGTACAAAATGATACTGCACATCAATATGTTTCATCCTGGCATGGAAAGTAGGATTTTTTGCCAAACAAATAGCACTCTGACTGTCACAGTAAATTGTAATTATCCCTACATCAAACCCAATGTTAGAACACAAATGTTTTAACCAGGTTGCTTCTTTACAAGCATGTGTTTCTGCCATGTATTTTGCCTCTATAGTGGACAAAGCGACTACAACCTACCACTTACTCATCCAACTCACTACACCACCATTCATCATAAAAATATATCCACTGGTGGATCTTCTGCTGTCAATGTCCCCTGCCCAATTAGAATCCACATAGCCTCGAGTGCTAAGATTCCTATGTGATTCAACCAAATTTCCATGGTAACACAAAGCATATTCTAAAGTGCCCTTCAGATATCTAAACACTCTTTTCACAACATTCCAATGTTTCCTTCCAGGATTTTCCATAAAATGACTAAGTACTCCCATTGCTTGGGCAATGTCTGGCCTTGTACAAACCATTGCATACATTAAACTGCCAGCTGCACTAACATAAGGCACTCTAGTCATGTCCTCTATCTCAGTAGGAGATTTTGGACAGTCTTCAACAGATAGCTTCGTTCCCTGCAAAATTGGAACTAGCTGCTTGCAATTAATCATACAAAATCTCTCCAGAATAGTATTAATATACTTACTTTGACTGAGCCAATTTTTTCTACTTTTCCTATCCCTGGTTATTTCCATTCCCAGAATATACCTAGATGCACCAAGATCTTTCATTTCGAACTTTGCAAACAACTAAGATTTTAGATCAGAAATCATTAACTTACTATTGCCTATGAACAACATATCATCAACATAGAGAGAAATAATAAGAACATGATCATTTTCAGCTTTGTAGTACAGACAATAATTAGATTTCGATCTTACAAATCCCAATGACAAAACAAAAGTGTCAAAATTCTAGTATCACATTCTAGGAGATTTTTTTAATCCATACAAATATTTTTTCAACTTGCAAATGAGTTTTTCTTTACCTTTTTCCACAAAGTGCTCAGGTTGGAACATGTAAATTTCTTCTTCAAGGTCACCATGAAGAAATGTTGTCTTCAGATCCATCTGTTCAATCTCTAAGTCATATGCTGCTGCAAGTGACAAAAGAAATCTGATAGATGTCAGCTTAGCTATAGGAGAAAATATTTCTCCATAATCAATTCCCTCTACCTGGGAATATACCTTCGCAACCAACCTTGCCTTATACTTTTCCACACTGCCATCCAAACCTATTTTCTTTTTAAATACCCATTTATAGCCAACAACTTTTCTGCCTTCAAGCAAGGGCACCAAACTCCAAGTATCATTCTTTTCTAATGATGCCATTTCGTCATTCATGGCTTCCAACCAAGAGTTTGAATCAAACATTCTAAATGCCTCTTTCACAGTCCTAGGCTCATCAGTGCTAGAAATTAAAGCATAGGCACAAGTAGAATCTAACAAAGAAAAACCATACCTATTAGGTTGCTTTCTTTCACGTCTTGACCTCCTCATAGGCTGAGGCTGAGGTTGTTGTTATTCTTCAGAACTCTTAGAACTATTTGAGCTCTCCTCAGTTTCAGGTACATTTTGAATTTTCAATTCCTCTTTATCTAGTGTCGCAGGAATTTCAACTACGTCCTTTTTATTTTCTGATTTTTTCTCTGACTAGAGATCCAAAGTAGAAAGCTTCAACTCACGAAAAATAACACTTCTCTTGTACAAAACCTTCTCCATATCAGGATTCCAAAGCTTGTATCCTTTTATGCCAGTACTATAACCAATAAAAATACATTTAACAACCTTGTTTTCCAATTTAGACCTTCTTTCATTCGACACATATGCATATGCCTCCCAGCCAAATACATGAATGTGTCTTAGAGAAGAATTCTTTCCAGACCATGCTTCCAAAGGTGTTTTCTCAACAAGAGCAGAATTCAGAGAATAGTTTATTAAATAACATGTTGCAACAGCCTCAACCCAAAACTTCTCCTCCAAGCCAGCACTGCTTTGCATACTTTGTGCTCTTTCCATCACTGTCCTGTTGAACCTTTCAGCAACTCCATTTTGTTGTGGAGTGTAGGGTGTAGTTTTATGTCTTTTAATTCCATGATCTTTATAGTACCTTTTGAACTCATCAAAACAAACCTCACCACCATTCTCAGTCCTTAAACATTTTATTTTTCTTCTAGTCTGATTTTCCACAAGGTTTTTAAATTCCTTAAAATGACTGGACACTTCTGCTTTACTTTTCAAAAAATAAACAAATTCCCTTCTGGAATAATCATTAATGAATGATACATAATATCTTGATTTAGACAAAGAAGGAACATTTACTGGACCAAAAACATCAGAATGAATGTAATCAAGTAAACCAGAAGATTTATGGGGACTGTAGTAAAATGAAACACAGTGTTGTTTACCATATATACAATGTTCACAAAACTCGAATTCGAGGTTACAATCATCAAGCCCTTCAACCAGGTTTTTATTTTTCAAGGTTTTTAAGCCTTTTTCACCAATGTGGCCAAGCCTATGATGCTAGAGCATAGTCTTTTTTGCTAGAAGTTTAACCTCCATAGAGTTTGCACTATCAGAAACTTTCTCCTCCTTTTCTCCATGAGTAGCCTTCTGTGACTTTACATAGACACTATTGCATTGCACAACATGTGCATCTAGCTTATACAAGGTACCATTACGAGCACCCCTAGCTAGCACCATTGAGCCTCTATTCATCTTGCATCCATTTCCAGAGAACGTGACTTGCACTCCAATATCATTTAGCTTACACTAGTAGAATTTGGCAAATAAATGACTACGTGACTAAAACTTTTAGTCATGTGACTAAAACGTTTAGACATGTGACTAAAAATGACTAAATTCTACTAATTTTTGCAATTCACAAGTATAAATGACTAAATAAATGACTAATTTGGTCATTAGGTAAAATTACAACTAAATAATTAGTCAAACAAATAAAAATGACTAAATAAATGACTATTACTCCTCTATTCTTTTTCCTTTTGAATTTGATCATAATCCATAAAGCTTAAGCCCCCCTCATGGGACCCCTACCTAAGCGGGCCATTTGGCTACTTAGGTTGCTTAGTGCACCAAAAATACCTATTGCATGGAAGACATTACCTCTTGGTGCAGTCTGAAGGCCTTCACATATTTTATAAAAAAAATTAACATTTACATTCTTTAACTTTTAGCATCATAAGTGACTAATTTTAATTTGATCACCATAAGTGACTAATTTGATCATAGAGTAAAAACACAACTAAATAATTAGTCACGCAAATAAAAATAACTAACACAAATAAAAATTAGACAATATGGTATTAAAGTGGATAATTGAGGGAGTGGGTTGTATTTATATGATTAAAGTGGATATGATATTATTACATAATATTATATTTATATTACAATGTATTTAATATTATATAGTATTTAATATTATATAGTAATATAATATTATAATATATTTAATATTATATTATTATATAGTATTATATTATTATATAGTATTATATTATTATATAATATTATATTATAATATAATATAATTATTATATTATAATATTATATTATATTATATTATAATATATAATATTATAATATTATATTATTATATTATAATATTATAATATTATAGTATATATTATAATATATTATAATATAATATTATTATATTTATTGTGAAAAATTGAGAGAATTACATATTGTAGTGTATTTAATTTCTATTTCATTTTGAAATCCTATTTTAGGAGGAAAATAAGGAAAATTTGGGCAGGCAAATCTTTGGCCATATTTTTCATTTTAATAAATATACTCTACACCCTAAGTGAAACCTTATTTTCACATTGTAGCTCACCAAATTGGAGAAGTGAAAGTTCAATACCGACAAGGAAGAGTTTGGAGGAGTTGAGCTCTCAGATGCAGCTCATAATAGGGATCAACATGATATGTATGGGCTCTGAGTTCATATGGTAGAGCACGAGGACCTTAACTCTTGAACCAACCCTACTATTCTATGGGCGATAGATGGAGATGGATGTTGGAAGGAAGCGCAACTAGAATTTTCACTCAGACACCATTAGAATAGTAGGGTATTGGTCCAGGATTAACCACAAGATGCCCCCATGGGCTAGTATAGGGGTTCTCGGCTGTCAATAATAGATAGTTATGGGCTCCATTGACGTGACGAGGTTAGGGCACCAAACCAATAGTTGTTGTGAAGAGAAGATAGATAGTGCTCCCAACTCTGGTAGCCACTCCCAACTCTACTGGGACTTAGTAAGGGATGACTCAGAGCCCTCGTCTAGTAGTTGGGTGGCTTGGATGACCAAATTTTGAATGCCCACAACACTTCTGGTGTGCGAATGGATGGATTTGGCACTTTTTTTTTCATCATGCACCAACACAAGTCATGCTTTAGAGGCATAGGCGTGAGGGTGTAGAACTAAGGTACATGTGAGATGCAAAAATGTAACCATAACCTACTAAATTGTCTTCAGCTGAGAACAAACCATACCCATTAACTACTCTTTGACTAGGTCTACGACCTACCTCTATACGAAATCATTTTTAATATGTATTCCCATCACTACTATATAAAAGGGGGATTTAAGACAAAATATTAGTTTTGTCTTAAATATATATTTTATGTTTAAATTATATTTTTAATTTTTTAATTGTCTTAAATTAAGATAATAAAAAAAATACTTTTTCTAAAATAATTTTTTTATTTCCCTCTCCTCTTCATTTTCCCTCCCTCATTCAACATGCATTTTCATTTTCCCTCCTCATTCACATTCGCTCCTATTTTCAGCTCAGATTTCACATGCGCTTCTATTTTCAGCTCAGATTTATTCAATGCTCAAGGCCAGAACTACAATATTACAACTATTGTGAACAATTGAACTCAGCTGGTAGCCTACGAGAAAAATAGTCAGATACATATGAGCATGTTTTTTGCTTTCAGCTACGGATTTGGATTTGCAGCCATAGCTTCCACAATTAGGCATGTTTCTCTTTTCTATGGAAGGTGGGTAATTGGAAAGAAGGTGCTATGGTTGTGACTGAAGGGTACCCAATATTTTATTTTTGATTTTTGACACAGTAAATTTTTGTTGTCCCCTGTTTAGAGAAATATGGCAACAAGCCACAACATCTCGAAGTAGTCCACCTGATATCCATACTAAATTGATGTGCAAGTCGAAGACATCCCACAATGGTGGTTCTATTCGCTCTTGATTGGTACTTTGGCTGATTCCTTTACACTGTGCGAGCTTTACAAGGAAGAGCTGCAGCTTCCATGGTGGGGTTTAATCCTAGCTTGTGCTTTAGCATCCCTTGTCACTTTACCCATCAGTGGGATATTTTGGATGCAATAGATATATATTGAATGATAGGCACAAATGTAAGTAAAAGCATGACCATAGACAAGGCAGTGGGCTATTTTGGATGCCATAGTTACAAGGTGCAAACAAACTGGATTTGTTCAAAATGCTTTAGGAACTTTCAAGCAAATGCACCTAGGAGGAATAAATCCAGCTTCCACAATGGTTGACAACATCCTCTTTACCTGTGCCGAAGAAACAAGGTATGTACATCAATCAAAACACAATATAAAGGGAATTGTCTGAGTTGGAATGCCCTATAGAAATTTATGCAAAAATGTGGAAAATATAGATAGGCATGCAAACTATTTGACAGAATGCCACAATGAAATGCAACCTCATGGGAATAAAATACACAAAAGGATTTTCTAAAAATGTCTTACAAACTTTGAAGTAAATGTAGTTGGTAGGTGAAATACCAAATTCTACACTTTTTTTTTGGCTTTCTCCTTGCCTGTGCTTAAATGAATGCTTTGAAATAGAGTATGGGTATCTAGTAGAGCATAATGGAAAGGGTGATTGGTTTCAAATATCATAGTTGGAAATATTTTGATGGACTTGTATGAAAAATGTGGATGCATAGAGAAAGTGTATGTGTTGTTTTAAATGCCTTGAAGGTCTGTGCTCTCATGAAATGTGTCAATTGTTTTGCGTACACTAAACGGGTTTGTAGAAACACCTTAACAATTTTCAAGCAAATGGTATGAGTAAGTATGAAGGAAAACTCCACAAAAAATTTCCTACATTCTCCTTGCATGTGCCATCATGGAAAGAAGCCACTCTAATTAGTGGTTATGATGTGAAGCGTAGGAGTGTGGATGCTACATTGCATGTGTTTAATAAAATTGGTTGGAAACGTTCATCTAAAAACTATGTTAGCAAACTATTCGACAAAATACCTCGATGAAATGTTAAAAGTGTGAACACGAAGGGTATATGCAATCTGTTTAACAAAATGTCCCGATAGATATCTATGCATGATATAGAAAGTTGCAGAAAATACAAAAACAATTTGGAAAAATGCTTTGAACATCTCATCATACAGATGTTGTAGGTGAACTGTTTGATAAAATCACTATAAAAATCTTAACAAATTGTAGAGATTTAGTATCATGGGATGCTAAAATTGCAAGCGTATGCTCAGAGTTGACAGCCTCTAGAGGCTATGGATGACTATTCTCACCCACAACATGAAGGCCTAAACCTAATATTTCCAATTGCAAAGCATTAGCATGGTACCCAATCCTTTAGCCTTTGCTAGTGTTCTAAAATGATGCGGGAGTAGTAAGGTGTTTGGATCAGAGTAGAATATCTAAGTTCTTGTGCTCAATGTGGGACTTGTTAAATCCAATACGCATAATTTAGTAAAGCTTTGTTAGTCATGTATGCAAAACATTGGAAGCATAGAATGACACAAATAAGAAATTTCCCGTTGTGTCTCAACTAAATCCACACTTCAATACAAATTACTTGAACAAACATTCTATCCCAAAATTAAAATTTTATTCAAAACAAAAGATTGCAACAAAAACTAATTCCATTCATCTTCACAAACATTTTACAAATAAATTGCAAAATACACAGTTTTAGGCATTTATCAGCTACCATTTCATTCTTTCTTATATGTTGGTTATATCTCTTATTTCTAACTACCTATAGATTGTGTGCCACTCTTTTATTCTATTTCTTATCTCTTCCTTCACTGCGTTGCTTGGCCTCTCCTCTACTCAAACCTATCTATTTTATACCTTTAATGGCTGAAAACAATTTGTTTTTCTTTTACATGCTGCAACTCCCTTTTTCCCCTCCAATCTGCTATTCCTCTCCAACTTTATGTCTTCCCTGAAATTCTTACTCTACCCACCTGAAATCAGCTGCTCCTCTTCCTTATGGCTGCAACCATCCTCTGTACTTTGTGCTTAGCATTGATTTTTTTTATATCTGTTCATCTTGAAGCCGCTTCACCCCCTTCCATTCATCCCTGGGATGATATATTTTTGTCCTTTTCTTTATGGTAGTTGTATTTACATTTTTCCTTCTAACATATAGCACGACCTTTTTGATGATGCATTCATTCTTATTTCATCCTCTGCACACCACAATTTTCATGCACGTTTTCTACTCTCTACCCAATATCCACATCTTCATCTTTATAAAATCCATTCGCAGCCCTTACATCATTATTTCATCTGCACTTGGAAAGAAGATTCTCCTATTCATGTTGTGCGGCCCTTACACTACTATGGATTCAAATTTTATTACTCTCGTTCTTATTCATAGCCCTTTAGCATGGGTTGCATAGGATTTCATTGCATTTTAAAATAAAACTCCACTATTTTGAATGGGCATGGCCTCACTGTTCTAGCGTGATTTCTTTTTCTCTTTGTTTGGTTGATGCTCTTCTTCACTTCATCAATTTTCCCACAGCCTATTCACCTCTCTGAAGCTGCCGCCCTTTCTTTGTTTTACCGTTCCAAATCTTGATGAATATGAAAAGGCAACACTAAATATTAAATTCAAAATTTTAATTGTTGTGTTTTTGAAGGTGGAAAGCTCCCAAAAGAAAATGAAGTTTGAAATTTAAATGTTCTCAATTAAACTGTTCTAGTGTCGGTCTAAGTTTCCACATTCTCTCAGCCTTTCATTACATTTGGTGGATGCTTTTGCATTATAGAAAGACGTGAATTTCTTGGTAGAATGACTCTTTAGAATGTGGTCTAGTGGCTTGCTATGTCTACCAAATATGCACATGGTTTGAGTAATGATTTGTTGTATGTTACATTGAACAGTAATTAGCGAAGTTCATTGGTTAAATTATGCTTTATAGTGAGGTTAGAGAGTAGGATTAATTCAATGACTTTAGAACTAAGCACTTTAAAAGGTGGTGAGGAGTTTTTCAATACTGGGCTTGTTAATTAATCTAAATTATAGAGAGAAATCGTATTCATGTACACATTTTGCAAAGAGATAACCCTATAGTTATGATGCATTAGCAGCTATTCATTAGACAGTTATGTTCTTCAAGAAAACATTGTTTTCATAGTGTTATAAGAGAGTTGATCTCAAAAAAATTATTTTTTAAAGATGGATAGTTTGATACAAAGGATATTGGTGAAGTATAGCTAAATGGTATAGAAGAAAAACCTTATCAAACTCTCCAAAGAAAAATATATTGCACTATATAACATCTTGAGAGTATTTATGGATTATGTTTTAATATAGAAGAAACATGGATGTATGGAAAGAACTTTGAGTCATGCCTTGTAGCTATAGAATTATTTGAATAAAGAAGTATAGAAACAAAACATCGAAGCTATGAATTATTTGATAATTGTTTCAAAAATCAACTTCTTAAATTTTGTTTGTAATATGTTTGGAAAAATGCTTTGAACTAAAATGTTTATATGGGAAACTTTGAACAATTTTTCATCTATTCAATTTTGGGATCTTTACATAATTGCTATGAGAAAAATGAAGAGATACTTTGTACTTTGATTTTTGAATGAGTTTGAAGAATATTTCTAAACTTTGCATCATTCTATTTTTTATTGATTGCAAGTTATTCCCATGTTTAATGTGTAATTGGCTCTTCAAATTTTCCTTTCACATAGTGAATCTAAATTGTTAGATATAATTCTTTTTTTTTAATTTTGCATGCACAAATTGATAAAACTTTGTTTGTCCATTTTTTGTTGTGCATTCTTTTCTTCTTTTTCCTCTTGTTTTGAAATTTTTCTTCGAGGAATCTTTAATGATATTCTTTGTATGTCTCACGTAGGGTTTCTCTTTTCTATTTTTTTATTATTTTTATTTTTATACTCGTTTATTTTTTAACTAAAAGTACACATAAATCTATAAAAATCCTTATCATATGAGGGAGCTATCCCTCTCAAATGTAGAAGAAAATTTTGTCATAGGGAGACACAGAAAAGAGAATTCAAACTAAAATATCTAAAAACTAGTAAAAAAATAGAAAAATTAAGTGATCCACAATGAAGAGGATAGAGTGAGCTTTCAAATGGAGATAAAAAATACACCAAAGGGGATCCAAAGGCTTGGACAAGATAAGGAGACTAGGGCAAGGTGTATGTAAATTTGGTAGGAAAACAAGAGGTGTATAAAAATATAATGTAACAGAGTAAAGAGGGAAAATAGGGTGCACATGAAATACTAGAAAGCTCTAAGATGGCCTATGTTTGAGAGGCAAGTAAAGACTCCATATCTCCAATTCTTCAAGAACAAGTTCCTATATGATATCCTTTACTAACTATATGATCTGATATGCCACAACACAAGAATATTTATGAAAACATTGATAGTATTGATTGTTGTTAAAACATCTATCCTGGAAGGCTTGATTTATGTTACATTGTGATTGATTTAATGAACTTTTAAGCCACATGGACTCTTTTCTTAATGAAAATAAATCAAAGAATGCATTTCAGTATTAAAAATACTAGCATTTCTTCACTGTCTTCATTTTTTTGCTTTTAATGTATATAAATCTAATGCTGCAACCAAATAGGTGTACAAATTTTTCTATTGTCTGATTTTTATGAGAACAAAAAGTTCTATATGCCTTATACAGTATATGATGAAACACACAAAAGACACCATATTCCAAAGAGCCTAATATAGTGGGTGGAATGATATCAAGCTTATACCTAACTGTATTTGAAAGTCCAACAATTACATACAAAACTATTATTCCCCAACATAAATATTCATTTATGAACTTCTGATCTGATTTGCTCGTGCTTAGAAATTTTAAAATAATTGCCTTCCCTCAAATTCTAGACTAATTAGGAGACAGCGAGCTGATAAACATTTGATCTATTTCATCAGTTTAAGAGAGTAATATTTTTTTCACTTTTTGTTATTTTAGACTTATCATGGCTTTATTTTTTGTTAGCCAAAATCCCAATACATGCTATAGATCTAATGGTTACCACTTAAATATTTCTATGTTGTGGGATATCAGATCATACGCTCACTCAATTATAATATCAGATCAAATAAGCTTAGATGAGTATAATGTCCTAAAAAAAGTTCAATTAAAATCTTACCCTAGTTATAGTGAAATCCTAAATAGGATTGATTTGCAGGTGGCTGCCAATTGTTGAAGGGTTGCATCTATACTACATCAAGTCGTAGGTCAATCATTGTTGATTTGAACATATTTTTATTTCTGCTCTATCATTCAAACCCTAGTCTAAACAATAAATAAGTTGATTAATTTGGCATGTGATTTGGTGATAATAAGTTTCCATTCTTTTAATATAAAATCAGATTATTGTTTGGGAACATTTCAACTAAACTGGGTGTTGCCTCCCTCTAAAAATATTAGTGCTTGTTTTTTTTGTTTAACCTTGTAAGAATTTTGAGTTTAATAAAAACGTCTCTTAGTATTTATTGAAGACTTATTTTAGTTTTTGGATGTCTAAATCTCTCATTGAAGTGTGTATATCTCTACTGCATGCACCCTTCATCATTGGACATTTTTTTTTACTTCAATGTTGAAAATAAATTCCTTAGTGAGGTGTGCACCTCAATGGACTGTGATTTTGACAAACTAATTTTATTCTTTTCTTAATTCCCTTTTCTCTTCGATGTTTTTATAAGCCCGTGCTTTACATTGGTTCACACTTGTGCTTGATGCGTGCACCTATACATGGCTGTGATATTCTTGGGTTTTAGTCTATTTTATTTTTACCCTTTGATCAGGAACTTTTGTTCCTTGTGTGCGCTTGTGTATAGGATTTTTTAACTTCAAATGCATCTTCCTCTAGCCCATGTGCAATTTTTTTCATTTTTGGCACATGCATCTTCACAAGTGAAAGCGATATATTAAAAAAACTTTGCATTACTAAACCCTAGAAACCTATGACTGATTACCATGGAAGTTGAAAATGTTTTATTTATCATTAATGTATCAGTTTGCCCAATTTTCATCTGGATTAACAAATCATTGGTCCCACCATTCTTCTAAACCACACAGAGACAATTTTAGTAAGTATAAGTAATTTTCATTGTATTTCTTGATTACAGTGAAAGAAAACTTTAGAAGAACAATTAATAACTAGTCTTGACCCAAACATTTACTGAAGTTTTGAATTGTTGAATTGGGAATTCCAATATTTTAGGGACCCTGTCACATGGGTGCTCCTTCTCCTTTGTATGCTTAAAATATGCTTCTCCTATTTTCCTTTTATTTCTTTTCTCAAATAATTTGTGCTACTTTCATGTCCATTGGTAATATATTTCAAGCTTTATGGGACTATGAATTCTTTTTTTTCTTATATTTTAATCTTACTCATATGGAGCAGGAAATGGAGAATCCTCTGGTTCTAATACATGAAAAGAAAGTGGCAAGCTTGCAAGTAGTAGTTCGAGTGATGGAGCTATCACTAGGGGTGAGTTATATTTTAAGATCATGCGATCTGTTGTATCTATGATTGATTTATGATTCTTAGGATATCTATCTATGTTTAGTCAATGTTTTGATCATGGACAAATAATATAATTTCTTGTTGCATTTATCATAGAAAAAAAGGCCTCTTTTGATTGTAGTAGAGGATGTAGAGAGTGAAGCATTGAATACTTTGATCTTTGAAATTGATGATTTTTTTACTAAATTGATAATGTTTGAAGTTTCTTTTTCTTTCTTAGATGTTGAGTCTAATTAATAAGTTTAATGTTGTGTTGCAACTTGCAAGTGAGTATGTTGATATGATAAAGGCTAGCATTGTCGATCCTCTAAAAGTTATTAGAATTGCATTAGTTGATGCATAAAGGTAAAACTATTTATCTTTATTATAATTAGTGGAACTTGCAACTACAATATCTGATAAAAATCTATTTCGAAATATGCTTTTGGTGGATGTTCATATCCTCATCCAAAGCTCCAATTCACACACATGCAAGAAGGACACTTTCAAAGGTTGAGGAGTTGGGCTTTACACCCACTGGTTGTATTTTCTTAAAATTTTCTAAGGAATTTTCATAAAAACCCATTTTGAACATGTCCTTTAATCACGACATTCCATGATATCACATTTCTTTGAGGCATTTTTTGAAACAATTTGCTTGCCTTGTCTATGCTTCCACATTTTCATGTATGTCTAGCAAGGAACTTGTAACTACAACATATGACAAAAAAATACCTACTGTTATGCTTTGATGGATGTCCCTTCATTATTACTGGATATCTAATGTAGTGCACATTATTATAGTGCAAGCCTATTTTTCAGGTTGTTTCATTTAGCATGACCAATATTCTCCACAAGAATATTGTCCATTTATTACGGCTGCAAGAGGAGTTTCAAATATCTTTCTTCATAAGCTTGCTAAAAACATTCAAGATGCATGTGCTGAAGCTGCTAGCATTGTAGAGCAGGTTTGAATGTGGTTGATTTCCTTTGCATTATCTTCACTTGCTTGTAATTTCATGACTAGGTATGCATTGAGAAAAGTTCTTGTACCTATGTATGTACAACTATGGCATTGTTCTTCTAGAGTTGCCGACAGGTAGGAAAGCTATGGAAAATGACTCAAATTTACTTCAGTTGGTAGGATTTGTGATTGGTGATAAAGAAACTAGCAAGATATGAAGATAAAGAGGTAAATGATCAAAATTTTTAAGGGGCAGTTCAATAGTAAGAGAAAAAATGAAGTAACAATTAACATGGTCATAGGATGATAGTAATTAGAATGAGAGTAGCCTATAGATGATTGGAGCTTTATCACAATTATAGAATGAAAGTTCCTTTGCAAAGATGTATTGTGTACTTATGCATTACAAGGGTAAGAGATTGTCGATTATGATATAAAAGAACATTCATGTTCCTATTATTTTGTAAGTTGTTGAACAACATAAAGGCAAGGTTTTGGAGTTGTATTTTCATTTTAATAAACATATTCTAAAACCCTCATTGAAATCTTATTTTTAGGTTGCAGCTTGTCAAATTAGAGAGGTGAACATGCACTCTTTACTTTCATCCGACCATGACCGATGAGATTTCTAGATAGGAAGTTTCCATCCTTCTCATTCAAATCCTTCCAATCTTCTCTCAAGGGTTGTCTAGATGGAATGGGAGGGAAAGGCTGCTCTGAATTGGGCAATATATGCACCACAAATAATATAACTATATTTACTATATATTTTCATGTCTTTTCTCCCTTCAATGTTTGTAGCATTTGTATCGTATCTTGGATTTGTCTTCCATGACAACCAAGAGTGCAGTGAAGGATGTATTTCTTGGATCTTTGTTTATGCAGTTGTATGTTGTTTGTAATTCCTTTGGTTATGCAATTGTTTGTTGTTTGTATATTCTTTTTTTTTCATGCAATACAATTTTTTTTTTGAATATCTATGATATTTGAGCTTTATATGCATAAAGTTGTTTGTTGATTGTATATTTTTTTTCATGTTAATCCAATACAATAAAAAACATTTGAATATCTATGATATTTGAATTTTATATGCATAAATTTGTGAGAATTAATTAAGTTAGATTTGACTTATAATTTGAATCATTGATTCACTTAAATAAATGACTAAACCACGACTAAATAAATGACTACTATGACTAAAATAAATGAATACAATGACCAAATATATGACTACAATGACTAAATATATGACTACCATGACTAAAATAATGACTAAATATATGACTAAAGTAATGACTAAATAGATGACTAAATAAATGACTACCATGACTAAATAAATGACCAGTTAACAACAATCAACGACTAAATTAATGACTAAATAAATCACTACCATGACTAAATAAATGACTAGTTAACAATAATCAATGACTAAATTAACGACTAAATCAATGAACAAATCAATGACTAAATCAATGACTAGATAAATGACTAAAACAGTTTAGTCATAAATTTGGTTGTGTTATAAATGACCGGCAATAAACTACTAATGGTCATGTGACCAAAATTAGTCATTTATATGCAATTTTTAGTAGTTTATTTAGTCATATATTATTGTTTTTGTACTAGTGTTACTAACAAAAAGTAAATTTCGAGCTAGACCTGGTATATGCATTACATCATTGATTCCCTTCACTCTTCTATCAGGGAATTGAATTTTGACTCTTCCATGACCAACTATTTCCAAAGATGAATTGCTTGCCAAATACACCCTTCCACCATCATATTTTTCATACTTAGTGAACTAGTCTCTATGAGATGTCATGTGGAAAGATGCTTCAGAATCAATCAGCCATACATCATCTGATGCCTGAGTAGCCAAGGCTGCAATGAAGGCATCTGCATCACTCTGAGAAGAATCATTGTTGGAAGAATAATTCTTCTTCTGTTTCTCCTCTTTACAATCCTTTCAGACATGACCAGGTTTCCCACAATTCTAGCACTTCACCTTGGACTTCTTTCCAGGAGACTTTGATCTCCCTTCTGATTTCGATTTGGACTTCTTGTCTTTCTTCTTGCCTTTTTCTTTCGATCTACCTCTAACAGCAAGAACCTCCTTTGCCATCTCAGAAGATTTTCTTCTCATCTCTTCTAATAACAAAGAAGCAACAACATCTTCCATCTTAAAAGTGGATGTCGTACTCCCAATAGCCATCACCAAGTGATCCCAAGAATCTTGCAAAGAACATAACAACAACATACAATGATCTTCTTCATCAATCTTCACACCCACAGATGCAAACTAAGCAATCAACATGTTGAAAGAATTCAAATGATCAGCAACAAACGCTCCTTCCTGCATTTTCAAAGAATATAACTTCTTCCTCAAGAACAACTTATTCACCAAGGACTTGCCCTGATAAATAGCTCTCAGTCTTTTCCACAAAGAAGATGCAGTATTTTCTTCATAAACATTTAGAAGAACAAAGTTTTCTAAACAGAGCCTTATCAGCCCCTTTGATTTTTGATCTACAAGGTCCCAATCCTCTTGCTTCATGCATGTAGGCTTTGTTCCAGACACAACAAGCCAAAGATCACGATCAACCAATAGATCTTCCATTTTAAGTTTCCACAACTCAAAATTATTGCCATTGAATTTCTCAATTTCAATCTTTCCTGACATGCTTGCCATCTTAATCTGTAATTCAAATTACCAGACTTCTACAAGACTCCCACTGAACATAATTGACTCAAAAAACCCAATGTACCCACAAGGATAACACAACTGGCTAGGCTCTGATACCACTTGTAAGGAAAACTTAGGTGTGGAACAAAATCTCCTAATGTCAAAACCTTAGGGAAGAATGCAGAGGTGACTTTAAATTTTGCAATTATAGTTCAATTAAGATACTCATGAAAGAAATAACAGAAAAGAGAAATGAATACATACACAATTGAACACTAGATTTACATGGGAAAACCCTTATGGGAGAAAAACCCACCACACCAAGAAACGCCTCTTTGTATTACAGTAGACAAAATTACATACAGAGTACAGAATTCACTTTCTGATGTCAATTGACAGCAGCAACATTCACTGATCAATAGTTATATAGAAAAACTCTTAGAAAAAAATCCATTGAATTCACTCAGAACAATTCATGTTCAACCGAGCAACACTTTTTTATCACACACAGTTCATCATCATCCGCCATTGCCCGAGCATAGTTTTTTTCCTCACAATTTGTTCATCTTCCACACAAGAATAGTCGCAATAGTCCAACTGCTAATGGTTCACATTCTGCTTCTCTGATTGGTCAAAAATAGACCATGTAGGATAGTCATTCGATCAAAATGGTTCAACCTGTATCGCATGTCGGTGAGACACTAGATCGTGTCTCCCCGATGCCAAAATGCCCGATCACAGAACCATCAGCATGATCATTGCTATTGACAACACCCTGAGAAGTCATATCGAATTCACTAGCCTGTCGGTGAGACCACATTCATCGGCAAGAGTTCTTACCGAATGCAAACCTAACCAAGTATCATCACTAGAGTTACATTGATGTCATCGAAAGTTCATGTCACCTCGACTAGTCTATCGGCAAGAGCAACACCATTGGTAGGACCATCGCTATTGATGAGACATCATACCGAATGCACATTTGTCGGCGAGACTAATAGTATTGGCAAGAGCTCATATCAAACATAGACTGTTGGCGAGAGAAACCTTATCGCTAAGAGTTCATACTGAATAAACAACTGTCGGCGAGAAAAAAATCCATCGCTTAGACTCTTATTGAGCCTTCATTTCACCTTGAAGATCACTAGGAGCCAACCCATCAGTGAGACTAGCGCTATCGGATTGAGTCACTCTGAAGTTCATACCGTCTCCCCGATGCCATTCGTCACCTATGTGTAAAACCTTGGCGAGACATACTCTATCCGAATGAGTCATTCTGAATGTTCATGCCTCTCCCCGATGACTTTTGTCGCCATGAGTCTCCCTGATAACCACTAGGAACCAACCCATCGGCAAGAGGTCTGTTCGAGCGGAAAGAGATGGAAGACTCATAGTGATAGGCATGTCTTGCCAATGACTCCCGTCAGCAAGATAGAATCAAAGTCTCGACGATTTGAGCACTTCAGAAGTTTAGAACACAGCTGCTAGTTGGTAAGACATTCAGAGGGTCTCACCGACTTTTCCCTTTCAGAGTTTCATGTCAGTAAGCTTGAGGAACATTTTCCAACACTTATCTGGTAGATTCTCCAAATCAGCTAACACCTCTAGACGTTCCTTGTTCATTTCCTTCACAACAAAAAAATCCGCAGAACAATTAACCGCATCAATCCCCTGCATATCCACAGGGCCAGTCTCATTAGGCTTCACCTCC
This sequence comes from Sequoia sempervirens, assembly GCA_007258455.2. NCBI lineage: Eukaryota > Viridiplantae > Streptophyta > Pinopsida > Cupressales > Cupressaceae > Sequoia > Sequoia sempervirens. The sequence goes on along the minus strand of VDFB02142314.1, from coordinate 16,106 downwards.
ATCTTAGAGTTTCCCATATCAGCAAGGCCACTCAACTGACCACCCAAATTAACCGACACCTTAAGCCCTTGCACTGGGGAGCTCTCGAGCAGACCTTCCTTACCAAGAATAGGGTTCCCCAACGAAGCATTCTGAACACAATCAAAATTTGAAGGATCCACATCACCCACAAGATGACAACCCTTCAAACCCTCTTTTCAAGAAGACAACACATGATTCACATTCGAACCAGGGGAAACCACCTCAATTTTCCTTTTGGCAGAAACTTTAACTTTCTTCATGCCTTTGGTTTTCCCCTTTGAATATTTTCTAACAAAATTAGCCATAGTCTCCCGCGACTCCACATCAGTCTCATAGCTCTTACCCCATTCTTCTGATTCCTCATCTCTTTCCTTAGATCCTCCTTCATCAACAAACATATCATCATATTATGGCTCTTCCTCCTCTAAACTACCGACCTATTCACCGGAAGAGTCCCCTATTTCATACCTATCAATTTTAACTTCTTTCTTACCAGGAGTTTTAGGGGAGACCGAGATCAACTTTAGCTTGATATGAGAAAAAATAAAACACATAAGCCCTTGATGAAGAACCACCTTCTTGGGGTTCTCTCTGTGGTCTTCAATACTCTTATCCATAGAATGTAATAGGTAAAAAGGAAACAAGACTAAAACATTATGCCTAAAATGATTTAAGACCATAAAATGGTGAGTGTAAACCACATAGAATCTACCTTCAAGGGTGAAGTGGTGCATAATGGCCAACACGACGTCCCACCAAAGTGGCTTCAGGGACTTCCTAGCATAACCACCACTTCCAGTTTCCTTATTATTCCTCTCATCATATTTAAATAAATTCACAAAAGCCTTCTTAGCCACTCCCCTATTTCTAAAAAAATTCTCCCAGCAACTGAAAGACTAGTTACCCCGATAGTAAAATCCTCTTCAAATTGAAACTCAACGCCCTGGTAATACAAAGACCTCCCATTCCATCCTTTCACAAAGAAATCTGTTACATTGAAGGGTTTGGGCCTTGAATTCTTTGCATAAATTGAGTAACCCCCCCCCCCCAATTCCAAGTGCTCCCACATAGTAGCTTTTTTTTTAAACTCTTCATAGGACTCGGCTCAATTCTGCAATGGTCACCACCTATAGTGACAAGAAACAAACAAAAACCCAAGAACACTTGGAATAAATGAAAAATTAAAATGAACTAGGCGCTACTTTAAAAAATACAACAAACACCCATAATACGTGCGGTCTTATCATTCAAAGTAACCCTACCAAAACTGCCAGTCCATCCTTCTACAAAAACTGAGGAAAGAATAATGAAACTGAAAAAGCGATCGACGTGAAAAACCCAACTTAAAATCATAATGAAGAACCTTTCCCCAAGAACATCTCACATAGAAACAAGCTAGCTGGTCATCATTAGAAATACACTTTAGATTAAGAGGTAGCGATTCAAAAGAATCCCACTCAAGTCTCTTAGCCACTCCCATGTTGACAACCCCATCAACCATCATGTTCGCTTCATGAAAAACATGTGTGATTTTGATCTCCTCAAAAGAGTTAATAATAGATATCGAGTCAGCAATAAAATTGGAAATTGACCATGAAGGAGGACACGTTTCATCATGAGACAATTAATCACATTAAGAGAGTCCCCCTCTAGCCATAGTTTAGAAACACCTTGTCTCTTAGCGAAAACTAATCCATGATAAGCTGCTGCAGCCTCCACATAAAAAAACAATTGTATAGTAGAAAATAAGATTCAAACAGTTATGTCTTATTTCACTTGCACACTTATCTGAAAGACATAGGGTATTCACCATACATTTCCCTTGACAAAGAAAACATGTGCTTTCCTTTATTTTTATTGTATATCTCAGAAGTGAAATTGTTGTTACATAATGATGCACTGAGAAAATAATATATACAAAAAAATGCAAAGAAAATGTTTGAAATTTAACATGCAACCTACTGCTTTGTGCTAAAAGGAATCAAGATTAACTGGGACAAGAAATAAAAATAAAATTTTGATGATTGCACTTAAAAGTGAACAGAATATGAAAAGTGTGGACAATGATGGTGCTGAAATTGAAAACCCTGATTCTAATGACATTACTGTTTTATGCCATTAGAGATAAAGAGCACATACAATTTTATATACATAGTAAATGAAGATTTGAAACTAGTAAACTAAAAATGTAAACATTGTAATATTTTTGCTTAAACAATAATTCACATATTCACTTACAAAAAAGGGTGAAGCATTTTTTATTCAAACTTTGTTTTCTTTAAAAGACATAACAGTAAAAGAATATTTGCAAGTACAAGAATATATACACTGTTTCATAGAAAATAAGGAATGTTTCATAGAATATATCTTTAGAATGTAGGAACTTCCTCTATCGGATATTTGAAAATTCCTACACAAGTTTTTCTTTGGAGCGAAAACACCCGGAAATGTTTCACACCGACTCAAGGTAAAATCATAAATTAATGCATGTTAATTATTCTAGATGGAGATTGGAGCAAATGTAGAGCCTGAGCATTCAACTAGCAAAAGAAGAAGATATGTACGTGGATGTGGCCCTAAAACTGTTAAAGAAACAATTCAAACGAGTGATTGTACAAAGACAAGCAGATTTATGATTTTATCTTAGAATGTACAAACTTTCTCTATCGGATATTAAAGATGTCAGGTTGGATTAGAAACTGGATAAGTAGATTTATGATTTTATCTTTAGAATGTAGGAACTTCCTTTGTCGGATATTTGGAAATTCCTACACTCAATTTCTGCTGCTGAGCGAAAACACCCAGAAGTGTTTTAGACCAACTCAAGGTACAATCCAACCTAGTTATGGCACCGATAACAATCCATTTTTTCCAGAACCGTCCATACCCGAACATTGCATCACAATCTATTCTTCTTGCACATAAAAATGACACATATTAACCTTCTAAATAAAACTCAAAATACTATGAAACAATGAGTCCCCTATATTATTAAGTAGGTAGTCTATAGGGTATAGTTTGATTTTATACAAGGATACTCATGAAAGGAATCTTCAAGTGATAGTGAGTGAGTTGTTTGAGATTGCAGCTGATGGTGCAATATCCAGTCTTAAAGGAAGTTAGCAGAGTAGTAAATGTGCAAGAAAATCATATTGTACACAACAAACAATTCACAATGTTATCTTGCATAATGCCTTAATTTTGAAGACAAAAATCTCATTGCATCTTAATGAAAGTAGTGACCTTAATGGTCAATCACTAAAAACCATGATTTTAAAACATGCTATTGTGCTTATGGAGGCAACATTTTAATCAAGGTGGTGAGTGGTTGTTTGGAACAATTGCAGGTATGAAGGAGTTGTTTTATAGGCATACTATGCAATCTAGCTTAAGAAAATGTTCTTAGAAGAGATTGAAGGTGGATTATGGAACTCAAGGGTTACCATGATAAAGATTAAAGAAAAGACTGAGATCTATTTAAAAGCCACTATCATGAAGATATTAAAGATGTCAAATGCAAAACCCTAGCAGTTGGAGTAATGAACATAGTGCGAAAGAGGATAGTGTGCTAGGGAAGATTTAGGAGATCTCCACATTATCTAAACACAAGAAAATACATCATTTATTTATTTTTTAAAATTAAAAGAAATTATTCTAAACCCTACATAGGACACATTGATACTTCAAAAGCATTTGATTTATTTGTTTAAATTAAAAGAAGTCATCCTAAACCCTATATAGGATACATTGATACTTCAAAATCATTTGAAGGAATTTGAGATTATGCAAACATATGTCAATTAAATACCTGGATTACAAACAGTAGCGCGAGCATTGTAACCCTTGTTGATTAGAGCAAGAATGAGATAAACAACAATGAATCCTATGCCTCCTATCACACACATCTCCTTACCATTCTCTGTCATTATTTATTGAAACACTTCTCCATTTGGCGGGCTACGCCTAAAAATAAGGTTTCAACAAAGGTTTTATTGTATGTTTATTAAAATGAAAACTCCATTCTAGTGGGGTATGCTTGAAAATAAGATTTCGACAAAATTTTTAGAGTATGTTTATTAGAGTTTTAGATTATTTTGGTGGGTTATATTCAAATGGATTGTGATTGACGTGATTTGTTGCATTTAGTGTTGTAAATTGTAATGATGCCAGGATTACCGTACTACTACCATCTCTTATTATACCTGTTGTGGTATGGCCATGTTTTTCACTTCCTTTCTATTGTTTACCAAACTACCGCCTTGATCAAGGCTTCTTGTTGTTGGGTTGCGGTGTATACCACTCTACCACACATGTTGCTCACCTTCCCAGTGGTATAGCGGTGTATGCTTTTGATCATTACTTGAAGAGTGTCGATGAGACAATCTTATTTGTCTTACCAATATCTCAATGTATCATCGACATTATATCTTATGTTCCTCTGATATTGATTTCTAGTGTTGATGAGACAAGTTAATATCTCTTGCCGATATGCCACTATCTCATCGATATTTTCCTTTAGTGGTATTTCTTTATATATCGGTGTAACTCTACCATGTCAAGGAGACTTGTGATTATTGCTGTGGTATGGCAGTGTTTTTCCCTTCCCTTCTGTTGTTTACTGTACTACCGCCTTGCTCAAGGCTTCTTGTTGTGGGGTTGCAGTGTATACCGCTCTACCACATTTGTTGCTCACCTTCCCGGCGGTATAGCGGTGTATGATTTTGATCATTACGTAAGGAGTGTCGATGAGACAATATTATTTGTCTTACTGATATCTCAATGTCTCATTGACATTAATTCATTATGTCTAAGAGTTGTGTTTCACCGAGCACTTGTAGATATACCTTGTCGATGTGACATAAGTGATTCTCTCCTCGATATGCCCATATCTTGTTGAAATTTCACTATTTTACATCGTCAATGAGACATATAAATTAGTCTCTTCGACATAGGTGTATCTAAACCGATGCTAAACTTGAAGCTAAACTCGAAGCTAAAGTCAGAGCTAAAAGTGGTGCTAAACTCAAAGCTAAACTTGGAGCCAAATGCAATGCTAACAGTGGCACCACATGCAAAGCCAATATCAGTGCTAAAGGTGGTGCTAATTTTGGCGTGAAGTAGCACCAAAATTAGTGCCAACTTGTCCTGATTGGTGCAAATAAATGCCAAAAATAGCGCCATCCTGATAAATAGTGCCAACATTTTAAAAAAATTGTCAAAATATACATTAAAATAGTGGGTGGAAGCAAAAAATAGAGCAATGAATGGAGAAAATCACATGGATTTGTTGTAGTGTGTATGGAGGTTTCCTACAATGATTCCTACTTGATGCACATCTTTCCACAAAGTTTG
>VDFB02142314.1:0-10633 GCA_007258455.2 Sequoia sempervirens | reverse complement strand
TATATCAAACCACCACCCACACCAATTTGGGCACCCAAATCCCATGCCCAAGGGAGGGAAAGATGAATTTGAAAAGTTGTAACTCCTACCAACAAGATGGGTCACCATAAAGTTTGTAACTACCACTGCCAAGATGAGAATCACAAATTTGACCATTAACATGCTCTCCTAGAAATCCACACCCAACTTGGTCCCAAATATATGACTTATGAATATTCATAAATTTATCACTCAATAATAATTTAATTAATTCACTTTGAAAACCTAAATTTCTTGATTCATCTACAAGTCTTGATTTTCTACTTAGGAAATTAGGTTTACCAAAACTAGTGAATTATATTTAAAAAAAAGGGGACATTACAAGTCCCCCCCTCCCAAATATTTATTTTCCTCAAGAAATGATGACTTGGATGGTTGTGATCTTTTGTCCTTTCCCATTTTGCATCTTCAAATTTGATTAAGTGTTGAATGATACCTTTGTTCCTTGGCTTCTCCTCTCTTGTTTCCATAACTCTTTCAGTTGTCAAATTATGTTTTCTCTCCTCATATAATAGTGGCAATTCAAAAGAGATTACAAATTATTTTCCCATCTCTCTCAAGAGACATGAAACATGAAATCCATTGTATATGTTGCAAACTAGTGGAACATACAACTCAATAACTACCTTCCTATTCTTCCTAGTGACTTTGTGAGATCCATTAAGGATTTCCGCTCTACGTAGCCTTAAGGATGGTTGCTTCCTCATTCAAAGGGTGAGATCTTGACTGGTATCCATCTTTTTCACCCCTCCATTGCAACCTAGGATCAACTTGGAGGAAAGTTGTTCAACTAATTCAATGAGAAAGGGGATCAACCATCTCTCCTCCAACAACTAATTACTATAAAAAAACCCAAAAAAAGGATATTATAGATTTTAATACCAGGTTCCATAAAACTTGGAAAATAATCTTAGTTGTAGCTTGACCACTCATAGGAATGGCTATCATTTTTATCTCAAAGCATTCAACTCAGATATAATTGTAATGATCTAGTCTCTTGGAGGCCAGATACTCCTAAATACATATGAACTAGTTGTCCGAGTAGAGAATAATTTGATAGATGTTGGGAAGCTTCCCCCACGACTGCCAATTCCTATGTTTTGAGAACTATCAATGTCACCACAAGAAAAGGTTCCTAGTACCTCACAAGACACTCTTCCCATGTATGCGTATCTTAATGCTCAAACAAGTACTATAACCACTTCATTATCACTAGCTATAGAGATGAATGATATGGAGAGAATTTTGTGAAAATTTTCTAATGAGATAATAAATCTTAAAATGAAACAATCTATGCCTCTAGAGATCCTTTTTCAAAGTTATCAAGGTGGGAGGTTGTTGTATCAACATAACCAAAACAACCAGTACTACGGAGGGAAGAGGCCAAACCATCAGATGTAACCTACAAGCCAAATCATCATGATTCCTAGTCCACTATAAGCAATCCTACCAAATCCACACAGGAAATTGGTTTCCAGCCAAAACAGCCTAGCATATTACTCAAATTAATGGTGTTTTCCACATAATGATGCACATACACCCCAAAATTACCCTAGATGCAATTTGCAGTAGAGAGTCACCAAGAAACAAATATAAGGGAGAATGCCTGACTCATCCCCTTATGGATCTACCAGTCCCCGAATGTTGAGAATGTCATCTAGATGGCTCAAGTGCAAGGTATGTCCCTAGAGTAGGAAGAGGAGATAGCCTCATAACATGAGATATTCTCATGGGTTGAAGGCAAGGATGTATTCTTTCTAAATGAAATGCCTATGTTAAAATCCCCACAGGTCTAATCAAACTACTAAGTGCCCACTCTAAGAAGAAGTTGGTTGAAGCCCAAGAAGTTTTTGCAAGGCTGAAAGTGACCTTCGAGAAAAAATTAGGTCCTTGAGCATCACCTTCGGTATATAAAAAATGGAGTGATATAGTACAAAATTGAACAAAAGAGCCTGAGGTCCTAACTCAAGGGTCATTGAATATGGTCAAACAACTGAAGAAGGCCCCAACCAATGTCTCTCTCTAGGACTTCCTATCAATCCATAAGTATAAATATCTACTATGGGAGGCACTAGAAGACTAAGAGAGGACCATGTGAAGTAACCCAGAAATGAAGACAGTGTAAACCAAAGAAAGATAGACCAGTAGGAATGTGCAAGCCCATGTGCCATCCATGTTTGCCAACTCCAAAGTAGGGGCAAGTAAACAAACCTAACCTTTTTATTTAACTCTCAATGTGGGGGATAAGTTGTATAATTTCATGACTGATTTCAGTGCTAGCACTACGATGATGCCCAAGAAAATTGTGGATGCACTGCAACTTCAATATGAATCCTTAGGTAAAGGAGTAATACAATTAGATGGGAGGAAGGTTCATACTATAGATTGTTATCAAAGGTTCTTCCCTAACTTATATATTCTTGCATCCTAAGTATCAGGAGTGCCCCAAGGGTAAAATTGACCATTGACAGCTGCCAGTCTTTGAGCCATGCATCAAGGTCTTCCCACATCCAGATGAAAGATACTTATCACTGGATTGAGATGCTAAATCTTAGGGATTTCAATAAGCTAAAAATGAAGGTAATATCTAAACCATTACACTCCAGCATTATTTGAGTACACAATAATAATTTTAGAATATTACAAGCATGTATCAAAGAAAGAAATATATTAAAATCACTTGAAGAATTGGTTGAAATAATAGAACTCGGAGAAGAAAAAGTCCTCATAAATGAACTGAGAATAATCCCATTCAAAAACTTTGGTGCCACTGATCTCAGTACTTATGTAATCCATGATGAGGACTAGGTCATCCCCGAGATCGTGAAGAAGAAAGAGGATCAAAGAAATGAACTTGAAATAGAGTCAAGTTTTTGAACCCTACATTTTGATGTTGCAAAATGTAAAATTGGCTTCGAAGTCGACATACAATTGGTATATCCACCCAGGGAAGAAACCATCAGAGATTTCTACTTCCAATTTGTTTTCACAAACAATGAATTTGAGTATGAATCCTTCATCCACAACCTCAACCTTGTTGAGTGTATGGCTACTGTGAAGCAACTAAAGGTATTCAAAGACTTTGAATTGACAATGAAACAAGAGGAATTGTGGCTATGAAGAATGTTCACATGAGATCTTACCACCATAGGGTGTGGTATTCAATTGAATCATTTTATTCCTTCAATATTCAAATCATCCTACGGTCTATGAATGCAAAAGTAAACAAAATGACAGTCATTAGTTCACAGTTTGACCCAATGACTGATCTGCTAACAAATGAGCATGTGTTATGCATGATTATCATACCTGTTATCCCAAACAATGATTAGAACTGGAAAGTGTTCGAAAGCAATGCTTAGATTTCCATGTTCCTCCAACAATTATGCAAGTGCGGAGAATTTGTAGCCAATGATTGTAGAGGCCTACAAGGATCAAATCATACAACTCAAGACCAACAAACTTCCAAAAGGACTGATCACCATATAGAATTTTTTTTATTTTAATGATGTGAGGAATGACAAAAGGAAGTTTGTTGTGAAAAAAGTGATTAATCTAAGCTTGATATCTAGGAGGTGGAAGAAAATTGAAGGTTGGGAAAGAAGTCTCCCAAAAGGATAAGCATTGATTGGTATCCTTCTACAATGATTATGAAGGGGTTGTGGCCTAGAGCTATGATGACTTGAATGGGTATGATTGTGAGGTAATCCAACACACCATAGATTTGGTTGAGCAAGCTAAACTAATTTTCCATAGGAAAAGGCTGGTAAATCGAAAGGTTGGATCCCTTATGGCTCAAGAGCTAAGGAAACTAATTGATTCAAGGATCATATACCCCATCAAGCATTCAACATGGGTGTCTAACCTAGTTCTTGCAAGAAAGAAAAATAGTGAAATTAGACTCTGTATGGATTTCAGGGACTTGAAAAAGGTATCCCTAAAATACCACTGCCCCCTTCCCTCCATGGAGAAAATAATCCAAATAGTTGTAGGGACAATTTTTTTCTCTTTACTCGATGGTTTCTCGGGCTATAACCAAGTATGGGTTAAAAAAGAAGACCAACATAAAATCACTTTCACTATAAAGTGGGGGACCTTCACATATATTAAAATTCCTTTTGACCTCTTTAATGCAGGAGCTACTTTCCAGTGATCCATGGACATAGCCTTCTAGGGATTGATCAAAATAATTACCCTCACTTACTTGGATGATCTCACAATATTCTCCAAGAAAAAGGAGGATTGTTTTGATCATCTGGAGAATATTTTTCAAAGGTGCCAAGAATTTGGGGGATCCCTCAACACTGAGAAATGTGTCTTCAGAGTGTCGTTAGGTAAGATAAGAGGATACGTGGTATGTAAAGAAGGTATCTCCATTGATCTGGAGAGAGTCTAGGCCATTAGGGACTTACCCCTACTAGTAAACAAAAAGGGAGTCTAATCTTTCCTCGTAAAAATTAACTTCGTTAGTTGGTTCATATCTAAATTTGTGGGGCTCATAATGCCCATCACCTTAATGTTAAAGAAGAACAAAAATTTCAAATGGACCAGTAAAGGGAAGATAGAATTTGATAACATCAAGGAGGTAATATCCACTACTCCCATGCAAGTCAATCCCAACTTCTCTAAGGACATTTTCATGTATGCTGGGGAGTGAGCACTAGGCAGGAGCATGCATTGGCAGAGGTGGATGAGAGGAAAAGGTGGAACTTAATTGAGTTCTGAGGGCCTAGGGATGTGAAACCTAGGTACCCAGCCAGTTTGGGGTGGGATTTCACCATCATCAAAGTTATAAACAGAGTTTGGGCACTTGGTGGTGGGAGTTAGATAATGTGTCGTGGCACATTCCATTAAATGCTGTGCATCATGGAGGAATCATGGGAGTCAGTTGGGAGTCCTTGACCCTATGACTGGGTTTCCAAAGTGTGGGTTGTAGGAGGGTTGTAGTGGTAACAATGTGTGGGATGTCTAGATGGGTGTCTGGAATTTTGAAACAATTTTTGGTGAGCTGGTAAGGTGTTGGGATTAATTTTGGTGGGACCCACTTTAAGGAGACTATTCAGTATCTGGATGATCTCCTCATGCATAAGAGGAGATTATATAGGCTACAAGGAGCTAGTTATACAATAGTTTAGGGATTCCTTTTCAAAAGGAACTTCAACAAAATCTTCCTTAGACATGTCAATGATTATCAAGCCAACAAAATCCTATAAGATATGCATTTCAACCCCTCAGGTGGTCACTTCTTGGTGAATACAACCAAAATTATAATCATGTGTGTCAATTATTAGCCAACATTATTTTCAGATTGCTTTCAAGCAGTCAAAAGGTGCCAACAATGCTAGTTTTTCACAAGGAAGTGAAATAATTCAGCCATGTTGTTGATCTTGATAGTGATTGCCAAGACTTTTGTATAGTGGGGCTTGGATTTCATTGGGATGATCAATCACATGTCTATCATAAGGCATAAGTGGATACTCACAATAATGGATTACTTCACTAGGTAAACTAAAGCCACTCCTTTGAAGGAAGCAACTGAAAAAGTGATCCTCTAATTCTTGGAGGAACTGGTAACAAGATTTGACCCTCCAAAGACAATCATATTAAAAAATTCAAGGGCCTTTCTTGGATCATGGATCTCAAAATTTTCACTAAAAAATGTCATTTTCCTCAAAACTTCATCCAGCTATTGCTGGGGAGATGGGTTGGTGGTCTAACAAATAAAACCTCAAGGTTAATCAGAGAGAGATAGATTACAGTCCAGAAGAGGGAATGGCGCAAACACAATTAGAGATCAACATTATGGGCCGTGGGTCATCAAAGTGAGTCCAAAGTGTATACATATGAGCTAGTCTATGAGACAAAGTGGTTTATGCCCATTTTGATGGGTCCTGCTGGAACATTTAAAGCTCTGAAATAGAATAAAGAATGGAACTATAGGAAGTTAGAGTTAACAGGTTCTGAAATCCAACTACAAGGTGAGAGCGGCCCAGGTGGTATGAGTGATTGTCAACGGAAATAGTGAAGAGATGGTTTGATAAGAGACCAACTGACCAGACTTCAAGCTTGGGAGACTTGGTTTTAGAGAGGGGAAAGGGATGAGAAAAGGCTGAGGTGGCATGAAAGAATTTGGATTCATTTTGGAGGACACTCCATGAGTAATAGGTTAGGGCAATACATTTGGGTTTATGGATGAGAAAGGAAATGCCTTAGAGATTTTGGTTAATGGGATCCACTTGAAGCATTTTGACTAATTTATCAGCTTCCCTTATACATAATTAGTTAGTTTCCCTTTCTTTTTGTTGCTTCCTTTTTGCGAATAAGCGTTATTGACACAAATTTTTGTCCTTCCTTTGGCCATTGTCAAGTGTCCATGCCTTGACTCCTCTCTTTTTGAAATCCTCTATGAAAGATAGTTATCTACCCCCACTCTCTACAATTAATGGTCAAATCAACCCCAATTTCATGAATTCCCCTAAAAAATCTTTCCAAATCTTTCAGGAGTGACTCCTTAAGTGTGTTTTCCAGGTCCTTTTCATTAATGAGAAAAAAACCCAAAAATATACTTAGTGATTGCATTAAAGTGATAATTGTTAAATGCCCAACTCCTCATAAGATAAAACATTTTAACATCCTAAAGTTTCAAGAGCATTAAGCCAAGTAGAGAACCTTCAATGAAGAATTTAGTGCAAGATTGAGTGTAGAATTGTAGGAAGAATTCAGTGAAGTAGATCTTTCAAGGAGCAACAAAGGATATTGTGAGGAGAGCCTAAATATGAAGCATTTTGGGGTTTCATCCAGTTGTAGGTATTGAAAATTAAAGTCCCATGGTCTAGAAAATATCAGAGAGCTTCCTCCTCCATTTTCAAGGGTCAAATCATATGCATCTGCATTTATACTACCAAATCCCATTATGCCAAAAGTAAAAATTATCCCAAAGGGACCTTACAGGGATCACGCATTGGTCCTTGACTGTGTAGATGGCATCTTTGATCCCAAATTAGCTAAGAACCCAAAATTCCTAAGAGAGGTTTCTCATGCTAGCATGATCGTAAAGGTTCGCAAGGGTGAGATTCATTATTTCGACTTCAAGTCTTGGAGCTCTACCCTAGCATAATATATGATGCCCCTTTTGCACTCGTGCTCGAAACTTATTGCTCTATGTGCACAAAAATATGATGCTAATGCTGTAATTATCAGGGGAAACCACGTAAACATGGAGATAAGTGCAACAAAAATCAAAGAGATGCTTTGTCTTCCCCTCAACCCCAATGGGCACTAGATATGAGGGAAACTCTATCTATGTTGACATTCATCTTTGGGATGGATTTGGATGTTGATGTACATGACTACCAATGAAGTGCAATATTCCACCTGAAAATGATGACCAAGGAATTTTTTTACAAAATGGACATTGTAGACACCATTACAGATGCTATTTATTATTAGCTGGAAAAATTTTCAACTCGAAATACCTTCAAGTATTCTTATTTTCTCTTACATATGATTATTTCCTAGAAAAATAAATTCTTTTCATCCTATTTACCTCTTTCGAGACAAATGTATTCCCCTACAAGGTGATCATCGTCTCTATGTGGACCCACATCCTATTAGTTACATCAGATTATCATGAGTTCTTAGAATGTTTTATGTGCCTAGTCATAATTGACCTCAGTTGGGACCCCATCACCTACCAAATGGCAGACCACCAATGGGAATAGCTAGAATACCCCTAATATGTAATTTTAACAAAGATTGGTTTGCAATTATATTCAATATGCAATATGTGAACACAAAGATAATACTCCAATAAATTGATAAACTTGAGAATCTCATTCACATAAATGATATATCAATTATAACTCACAACAATGATCTAAAATAATGTACAAGGTTTCTACAGATCAAAAATAATATTACTAACTTCCTTACATAATACTTGAAGCTCATATGCAATTGCTAAATGAGAATACCCTCAGGAACCAAAGGAATTCCATCCTTTGATCCTAGTGAACATTGGGTTTTTATCGAATGAACACAAACTCCTATGGGTTTTTGTCCACAAAAGGAATTAGAACAAAAGTGTTCAAAAATACAAGAGAATGACATTAAAATTCGATAGCCTTACATGAATTTAATTCATACATTTATATGCTAACAATTCCCCTTAAGGAACATGTCATCCTTGAGCCTAAAATGGCACCAAAGCCCAAAATTTAAATTTTCAGCACACTATATTAGGTGGGCCTTAAGGCCAAGGTATATTCCTTTGGAATTAGCACACCACCCTATAGAACCTTCCACATTATTTCCTAGCTCCTTCGTACTTCCTATAACTTCACTATTGCTACTGCATGATCCAAAGGTGTTTTATCCTTTAAGCCTACAAAAGTAGGCATCAAATAACTAGCATAGTTGTCTTTTGATAGCAATATATTTTTGATACCCAATCCATATCTATTAATATTTGGATATGATGTGAAACTAAAATCATAGATGCTATGTTCCAAACCGCAAGATAGAATGTGCTAATACGAAAGAGTGCAGAGGGATTCTTGGAATATACTTTTCTATGGTATAGTGAGTTTAAACTGGTGATCTTTTGATGGTGATATATTTTCGATATATGATATTTTTTCCTCAAACTCTTGATATGTTATGAGGCCATTACTATAGATGCTATGTTTCAATCCCCAAGCTAAAATGTGCTCTTGTAGATGAATGCGGTAGGATTGTGAGATTGCACTCTGTAATTTTCTTTCCAAAAAAGGGACATGACAAATCCTCCCTTCCAAAAATTTATTTTCCTCAAGAAATGAAAATTTGGATATCTCTGCATTCCAGGCAGCCCCTTCCTATGGGTAGCATTCAGTGAATCCTTCCAATGGACAAGATACTAGGACCCATTTTGATTCACTGAATTGTTACCTAGTGTCAATCACGTCTTCTAGAATGGATGAGATTCCCACCCCATCATCAGTAGTGGTGGCTCGTGGGAATACCCCAAGGCACCTTCTTTAGACATGAAACATGGAAAACATTATGGGTTTTGTTGTCTACCAAAATTTCCACCTCATAAGGAATTCAATTGGAAAATCCTTCCAATGGACAAGATAGTTACATTTTGATTCCTTAGATTATTTACCCTAGTATCAATCACATCTTCTAGAATAAGGATGAGATTTCCCCCATCATCTAGTAATGGTAGCTCAGCAGTAGGAAATATATTCCCAAAACCTTCTTTAGACATGAAACATGGAAAACATTATGGATTTTTTTGTCTACCAAAATTTCCACCTCATAAGAAACTTCTCTAACCTTCCAAATTATTTTGTATGTAGGCTTGACTACGCTCCACCGCCCGATGGAGGTGGGGTTGTGCTTATAAATATCTCCCTCAAATGGTCTTTTGTGTTGCTTCTATACATATTTTTTGACTTTGTGGGTAACTGGGGCGATCAGCAGAGTTCTCAAGATATTCTTGGTGATTACCAAATCACTTGTTTCCAAAACTCTACTGTCTACTAGGATTGATTTTGAAAATATTAATGCATCCTATATGTAGAGTGCTTTAAATGGAGACATACCAATGGACAGGTGATGAGTTGTGTTGTAGCAATACTATCCCAAATGTAGCCATTTGATCCAGGTCACCTACTGACTGGTGACATAATTCCTCAAGTATCCTTCTCATCACTTGTTCACAATCTCAATTTTACCATTAGCTTGTGGATGATATATTGTGCTAGGAGTGAGCTTGGTGCATAGTAGGTGGAATAAATCTTTCTAAAAAGTATTGAGGAACCAGTTGTCTCTATCACTGCTAATATTCTTGCAACTTGCAAAGATTTCTAGTCACTAGAGATGGTGAAGAAATGAGCATACTTAGTCAATCTATCTACTACAACATAACTGTAGTCTTTTCCTTGCACTTTATGTAATTTGGTGATGAAATCCATGGAGATACTCTCCCATTTATGCTATGGAATGGGAAGAGGTTGTAGCATTCGATTCAAAATCTCTTGTTCACCCTTGTTCTACTGACATGTGATGCATTCCCTGATGTGTGAGAGAAAATTCTCCTTAAGGCCCTTCCATGTGAACCTTTTCTTGATCTTTTGGTAAGTTTTGTAGAATCTAGGGTGCTCTACTATTGGTGCATTATGGTAATCCACCAATATCACCCCTTTTACCTTAAATATTGAAACCGGGAACACTTTATTATTAAAGAGAATCAGATCTTACGACATTGCATACCGGTCATGCTTTTCAAAACCTTGTAGAATTTTAGTAGAAAAAGGATTCTTAGCATACTCCTCCATGATTGTCTCATTCCAATCTGATGATATGATTGATACATGCCATAGAGTAGGCCCACTAGAGAGTGTGTCTACTAGAATATTCTTTTTCCCTTTGACATATTCAATATCAAAATCATGTGATTGAAGCTTACTTACCCATTTCTATTACTTACCATTCAAATTTTTTTGACTGAGGAAGAACTTCAGGCTATTGTAATATAATTTCACCACAAGTCTTTTACACACCAAGTATTTTCAAAAGTTAACTAAGTCATGCATTATGGCTAGCATCT